>JAHQZX020000394.1:0-12325 GCA_019804575.2 Pseudotulostoma volvatum
CTAGCGTAAAATATCCTAGCTGTATTATTACCATTACATGTAATTACTGTGTATGATACGGATTACTAATCAAAAATAAATGTTCCCCTCCTCCGTTTTTGAGTGTCCGCCACCATAGTATCATCGAATACCAACTTGTTCCCCTTTAGCTCATCTCATGACCGTGTACTCGTAACATGCGAGCTTCTCTATCACTCTAAAGTAATAATCCTCATCAAGATCCGGAAACTCTTTCTCAAGCACCATCAGAGCCTGTTGGAATGGCGGCTTAGGTGCGTTAGCCACGCTTATTTATACCAATCATTATTGAATAAATTCCTCCACCAAATCAGCTTATTGGTAGAACATTGTAGCTTGGTACTTCCAAGAGCCCCAGGTTTGAGGCATTATACGTTAATTCTGCGGGCTGTTATCTCTTATAAGACTCGAAAACGGAGGAAGGACATTCATCCCCGATTAGTAATCCGTATCATACACCATAATTACATGTAATGGTAATAATACAACTAGGATATTTTAACTTATACCACCTCTACTTAGAGACGTGGGACGAAGTTGTTGTGCAGCAAATGTATAACAACGAGGTGGACCCGGTAACGAGTAACTGTAATATCTCCAAAGGCATTTAAAGGGTAAGTTATTGGAGGAACGAAAATTATGGCTAAGTGAGAAGGAATTTCACCTTGAATGCCCTAAGCGACATTGCGAGAATGTCAGGAGAGACAACAATGCAAAGAATGTATTAAGGGCAGAAGATGTGAATCTTGCCGACAAAAAAGGAACCACAGTGGCAACTACAAGCAGAAACAAATCTGCAACAATTGTGTTCGTCGGAAAGATTCCTGCCAATGTGTTCAAGATGTGACGGTTGCTCAATCTAAGAAGAGAAAGAGCGGATTGCTATCTCTAAACCTAGGCAGCTATGTACGAAAATATTAAAAGAGACAAGAAAGCAGAAAAGGAGGGGCTTCTTATAGCTTGGGGATCTGAGAAAGATCCTCAGCGTTGTAGGAAGCTCCCACAAGGAAGGAAAATATTAAATAGTCAAGGGAAGTCCCTTACAGGTAGTTCTCTATAAGACAGTGTCTACCTTCGTGGATAACTCCGCCTCTGTACTAGGAAGAAACCAGAAAAAATAATGTGGCTATGGAGAGATCCCTTCCAAGAAAGAAAGAAAAAGAAAAAAGGGAAGTGCCAATTGAAAGAAATATTGCATCCGTTACACAAGAGAAACTCTGTGCATATTGTGAGAGGTGGCAGAAGAGGCAGCGAGAAGTGCGACGAAGTGCGGTTCGAGTGATAAGTTTATCTCTTTTTTACCATCTTCCTAATGCGCCTTTTATTAATTCTAGTCCTCCTAGACTGCTGTGCTCATCGCCTTCTTTCCTTGAAGCCTGATTTTTTGTCATAGAAGGGTGAAATTGTGGAGGTGCTTAGAGGAAAGCCTTACTGTCATCGTATCTCTTCTATTCAAAGTTTTATTGTGTTGAATCACTGAATACTTTTGGTGCTACTCCAAACGCCATGCAAGAGCTAGCTGCGATTACGCTATCGAGGGATTGCGAGTAGTGTGCCTATATCATTAGCATTTGTATGCGGTAAAAGTATCTAACGGCTGTCCGAAAAAGATGGCGTACACCGACACCAGAAGGCATATATGTCCATATTTTTTTACATCGGCAGAATGTATACCGCCTTATAACCGCCTTCTTAAAACAGTAAAGCGCCCGCGAGACATTTGAAAAAGTCTCCCTTACGATTTTTTAATATATCTTTCTATCCACCATTATATAGTTACTAGTTGGTCTTCACCCATGGCAGAAGACCATCATCTTTACCCAAACCTCCTAGTATATCCTCATCCATTATTTGCATAGTCGTTGCCCAATTATACTCATTCTCGAACCAACGTCGCTTATCTGATGACCAGAACTCAATTTTCGGTGTTATTAATCCTTCCTGAAGCATTGGAGCAAGCTTGACAGTCCGCCTCAATGTACCGATTGTGATCACGGCCCGATAATGTAAATTCCCCAAATAATGTGAATTCTCCAAATACTCGCCGGTGACCTTCGCTAGGCCTTGTTGCCACATCGGTTCAAGCTTATCAAGCTCCTTTAATGCATCATCGCCGCCGGCCCTGATCTTCGCGTAATCGTACGTGGCCTCGGTGCATAGTACCAAAAAATCTACCCTATCTGACTGGGGATCAAGACAAGAGAGCCGGAAGGTCCAGAAGGTCGGGTCATATGTGTTAAGCATATTATCAATGATCGCACCCGCCGATTTGAATTTAAAAGCGGCCTTCCAAATAGAACACACACTTTCTCTGTCTTCAATTATACCTTGAAGTTCTGGATGGATTTGGGTAGGCCGATTCTGATAAGATGCAGGTAGAGGAAGAACCAAAGCGAGTCCTTGTATTACTAACGGATGGTTAATGTTCTGGGCGAACCACTAGAAGAGGAGTTAGATATTACCATATCATCGCTGTGACCAGCAGGGATAATACATACCTCAGGTGTGAATTTATTTTCGTCGTCAGCTGGCCATGGAGCATTGCGTTCGCCTTCCATTCTAGCTTGATGCAATATCACACTGTTAAATTAGTGACTAAGTGAAAAATTCGATTGACACAGCACAGGTTTCAAATGCCAATGTAGTGATAACCCGAATTTTGTATTGTATCGGAGTGGTGATTAGGAAATTAAAGCAGAAGAAGCGAGTGAACATCTCATTATTTATATATCCAGCTGGGCGTTATGATGGGCCATGTGGTTTCTTTCTTGTAGGTAGATGCCGTATTCGAATTCATGAGTGGAAATGATATTATTGTGCATCGGTTTAACCTATCATAGGCACAAAGATAAATGGTCACAAAAAGCAAATTCATTGTATGGGCGTTGCCTTCAAGTTTACAGAGATATCGTAATTTTCACGGTAGGGTCATACCGCCTCAATCTTCGGCCCTACCAAAAACTCCAGAACACAACCAAAATGGTTGGAATAATAGTGGGCATCAGATTAAAGGCATTATTCCGCCTTGGTGTAGTAGAAATAAATCCCGGGAGAAGCAGCTTGAGTAGTCCCTCTGCCAGTGGTGCTAGCTATAAGTTTTAGTTCGGGTATAGACTATAGCATCTAGCAGTGCTGGATTTGCCGGCAGTGTCTAAGGCTAGCCATAGAAGATTAAAGCTTAGGTGGAGTATTTGAAATTAAATAATAACCATCTCTGGGTTGAAAGGCACAATCCTTCAGTCTGCTTTCCCATCAGCTTAAGATATTCTCAATATAATAATCAAGGTAGGTGTCTTAAAGAAGGGGCCCGACACTTAGCCTGTAATTGTAAAATTTAGCCTATATAGTATGGCTTCCTTAAAACCAAAATATTTCTGCAGGTAAAAATTAAGACCCTCTTGATAAAAATAATACTACCTAGATTTTTTCTGCATTCTATGAGTCATAGTAGTAGTATCAGCTCTCTCTTCCTCGGCTTTGCATTCTAGTCATATATATTGAGGTTACCTCTAGATCTATAAAAATACTACATTCTATCTAGGGATTGAGCCGTTATCCCTAGTAACTACTAGGCAGCAGCTGAGCAGATAGCCCCTTGAGGGTACGAGAGACTTAGGTTCTATCAGCTTTGAATTGCCCATCAATGCGAAATCGAGCGGGACTGTTACTCCCTTCAAGAAGACTTCAAGGGTGGAGTTTCTTTCCTGGAGACTGTTATCAAGGAAGCGGGTCAGGAGGTGATTTTTGAGTATTACTGGGCTTTGCTAAAGCGGTACACCCCAGGAAACTGCAAATATAACTTTTTGGAGCTAAAAAACATGGTTCTGCAAGCGTTTGAGTCGGCAAGCTTAACGACAATACAACGGCGGTTCGCAATGAGGGGCAAAAGATGGATGTTGGCCGCTTGACAAAGGAACAAAGAGAATATGCCGAAAAGGCACCGACGAGAGACACAAAGAGTTAACGTTTAGCTCTCATTATTGCACCCGCAATATCACAATCTGCATTGTACATGAGCAATATTATAAAAACTTGGATATAGTCTAGCGTAAACGTTTGGATGGATTAGTGTGATTACATAAGCAGTGCAGGCCCATACAAGAGTACCCTTTTGTTAAGCATTATAACTCTACAACAGCCCTGCCTGGAGGAATAGAAAGCTAAGAACTATTCTAGAGATGTCATTACTTAGATTCAAGTTATTAGACAAATTAATTTCGTGTGGTTGAGGTGGTATAATGGCTGGCGCTGAGTTGAAACCCTCCGCGCTAGCAGGACTAACATGTGCCCTACAAGGAACGTACCTGAGGCATAAAAAATACATATGTGACGGACGGATGCAAGATTAGGTTCCTTTTCATAATTTCTTCTTTTGGAAGTTCCCGATGAGGAACATGATAATTCTCTTTTATTTAGCATTTCCCTTTTTTTCTTTTTCTTTCTCTTTCTTTAAACTAGATTGTTTCCATTATTTTCCATTATTTTCTCTTTTCTGGTTTTTTACCTACAAAGGCGGAGTTGTCCATAAAGGTAGGAACGTCCCTACCCTCTCACCTGTAAGGGACTGTTCAGTATTTCCATTCTAAGAGTCTTCTTGGGAGCTTCCTGGGATCTTTCTCAGATTTTTAAGCTATAAGAAGCCCCTTCTTCTCTGCTCTTTTGCCTTTTTCTTCTGTAAAGTCATAGATGATATACATCCCACTTCCTTGGTGTCATGGTCAATTCTCTCCCTTCCGATGAACTCAATCAACCCTTCCGCCTCGGCCACCTTCACCGAGTCAATTGAGGATCTAGAAACAAGCTCAGTTTGGCGGCGATCCCAAACGGCAGCTACCTCTTTGTTATGGTTACGGATCAGGCACGACACCATGTCCTGAAACTAGCATAGCTGTTATTAATTGGCGCAACCCCTAAAACTAGCACAGCCCAAGCTAAATACCTGGCCACATGCAATTAGTTCCTCACGCAAGGTCTTTGTTAGTGTAATGCGCACCCGCTAGGCCTTTATACGGGCTACACCACTCGACCAAAAGGTCATAGAAATGTTGAGTGTATACTCAACATTACGGCCTAGCCCATTATATAGCTTCGTGTGTTACAGTTAAGACTTTAATGCCATGTCATGATGTTCTTCTCTCATTTTAAGCCCGAAATGTAACACTCCTCACCTGATGGACGAATTCAACCAACGCGCAAGAAAAGACGGCTCAATAAAAGAACTATAATCTCATACCCGGCTGCTAATGGATAACGAGCCTGCCAGAAACAAACATAACCAGGAGATTTATTACTATGAGTATTGTACTGTATAGAACGCAAAGGTACATCTGCCTCGGTAAGATTCCGAGAACTTCGAGACAGCCATTCAATACGCGTTGCACCTACCGAGAATAGTGGCTCGTGCACTGCTTTCTAGAATACTATTATAGATATCTTCGGCAAACAAGCAGAGCGACAAAAAGATCGTGATATTGAGCAAGAGAAGCATCTTCGAGTTGCGATTCAAGAACCGGAATTTAAAGAGACCTGAACTCAGTCTAGTTATCGGTACCGTTTACGGGCCTTAATACATATCATAGTACCGCCAAGAGAGCTTATATAAGCAGCCACTTGATTAATCGGTACTAGTACTAGTACCACCAAGAGCGGGCGGTACCGATCTCCCTGCTCGATTGGCCTGAGTTTTAGGCTGTTATCCTTTCAGTTAACTATACAGCTAAGGGAACACTCGTATGCCTTACGGAAGTATAGTACCACGCAACAAATATAATTCTGTCTTATCTAGTTCTCTCTTTCGCCTCCGGCGCCCACAACCTTTATAACCCGCTGTACGCTTAGTCATCCGCCTCCTCGCTAGACATACACTGGGGCGGAACAATGCTATGTATGTACATTACATTGATGAGGTACCTACTATGGTATTGTAAGACACCTCTTAGCTGTAGTTGCTTCTTGAGATATCCTGGGAGAAGCTTGGAAGAGAAATAGTGTAGGCAACTAAGAATATTAAGAGAAAATGGCAAACTTAATAGTATCTTGATTCTTGAAAATTAGCTATAGTACATACAAATGAAACCATATAACAAATGTATCTCCAATCCAAATTAGCGTATCTCACTGTTTGAGGTTCTATTTACGCTAAGGGTTCCATTGACACCAATTCCCTCTTCTAGCACCTCTAGCGAAAATGTGCATCTTCGCACAGGTTTCATATGGCACTAAGGGTACCATTTGCGCTAACAGTTCTTGTACAATATACTTCTCACTATCCAACCACAGGATTATTCTGACGCTTATTCTCTAACGGGTATATGCATTGTGGATCGCGACAAGCTCGAAAGGATGTCCCAAAGCTCATCCAATCAACGAGCGACTCGTAAGGAAACTACACGAACGCCCTCGCTTGGAACTACACCGACCATTAGAACCTGAAAGACTTTATGTTACAAACCAGACTGAACGGACACCAGATTCGCTAGCGGGACGATGATGTCGCCGCAAATGATTTGCATTGGATGCGCTTGCAGGCAAGCACCTGGGAACGAGCCCACTTGGCTACAAAAGGCATCAGCGCTGACGTTGCGAACGAGAGATTGGACAGCGTACCTTCCGAGGGCGCTGGGCCAGATGAGAGTATTTCACTGATGACCTTGCTGTATAAGAGATGAGCCTAGAAGGCTGTGAAGCGTCTTATAGTTGAGTTGATTCGAAAGCACCAAGAGCTAGGTCCGTTCTGCATGCGGATTGCCAGGTAAAAGCTTCACCTGGATCAGCAGTATCAGCCTTTAGCCGCCACGGGCCCTGTTGTAAACACCGGTCCCACTCTGACAGGAGGCATCAATAATTCACTGTGTGTCGCGCGGCGTGTCATCATGCCTCAGCAAACCACTCTACGCACCGAGTTGCTATGACGGTTTCATGTCTGCCCTGTTGCCGGGTATTGGGGCGAAAAAAAGCACCAAAGAGCTCTTGCAGCGGTCATTCTACTAGCCGGAACTGGGAACAGACGTCAAAGAGTGGATCTCCACACGTCCTCAGTGTCAGAGAAAAGGGGTTCACAGGCACAAACCTGATGGCAAGTTAGGACCTTTCCTGGAGACAAAGATTACAGGCCATTTAAGCATATTTTGCTTGATTAGATCACAGGTTTACCAGAGTCCCGACGAAGAACTACAGGTGAGAAATTCAATGCCATTCTCAGTTGTTTGCGGATCCACGAAAACCGCAAGACTTATTCCCATAGGATCAGATACGACTGCAGGCGATTTCGCAAGACCTTTCTTTGAGAACATCGAATGCGAATATGGAACGCCTGCATCAATTGTTTCGGACCGCGACTCACGGATAACAAGTGAATTCTGGACAGAAGCATGCACCTACTGTAACGTGCTGTTCAGCAGGAAGAGAGAAGTTGGAGAGCACGGATGAGTGATGGAGATGAAAGGAATTCTATGATAGAAAAATTAACAGTCTAGGAATAAGTGTATTGAAACCTGCCGGCCTTTCTCTCTAGGTACTGGCACTGATCTATATATTCATTATGGATATATACCCTGCGAAACTCGCTATCATTTCTCGCGAAGCGAGGTCCTGCATTATCTAGCCCGAAACCAAATCGGCGAAATGCGAGTTCCGACTCGGCGAACCCGACTCAGTGGAATCCAGCTCGGTGAAACCTGACTTGGTGGAATCCGAATCTAGCTGGGTCATAGGGAGCTTTCTTTGTAACGGTTGTTATACACAATCATCAAACGTCGCTTATCCACCACCTAACACTCGCAAACCGACGGTCAAAGCGAAGCGTCGAACAGAATTGTCGACGATTATCTCCGCACCTACTATGCAGAAGAACCGACAACTTGGGTCAACTTACTCCCCGTTGCTCGATATACATATAATAATTCCATGAATGCCGCGACCGAACCAACTCCAAATAACTTGCTGTTCGGCATGGATTGCACGATTCGTTTCCACGTTGCGGACAACGTCTCTACGGAGAGAGTACCCGAAGCAAGAACACAAAAAACATCTTTACCGTCTAGCCGGAGCAAACGAGCGAATGGCTAACTTCACGATAGATTGGACCATTCCGGACCACTTAGAGAATTGGTGGATAGGCCTATAGACCGGCTCTACCCGAAAAATATTCGCGTATATACGACATTTTCCTGTTCAACTACTCGAGGAATATCACCTCCGTAAAGGCCATGACAATGCCTTCCTCCCTATGCTTGACCTGGAAGATAGTAGATGAATGAGAAGTACAAGAGATTCGAGATGCGAAAAGACTCAACGGCACTCTGCACTACCTAGGTCTTCGGAATATGATTCATAGGAACCAGCAGAGCGTCTTACAAATGCTCAGCCAAAGGCGAAAGAGCTTGAGAAAACTCAAGCGAGGAAGCGCAAGAGAAAGGAAAAAAACCAAGAGGAGGATAGTGATAACGACAGTGATGGAACACATGGAACGCCCGACATGCTGATGGATGATCCAGCATTGACTTAATACTTCTTAATTGAGTCTTTTCACTCACAAAGTACTGTGATAACGACCACTCTTTTTTCCTCGGGTAGTCAAAAGGGGCTCTAGGTTTTTTTAATGAGGGTTGGATTACAATTTGATTTGAAATATTGTACTGACTGCGGATAGTCAGTTTTATCTATATCGTTGAGATGGAAGGGTATAGCTTGGCGTCTCCCACCTGGAATTCCTGGAATTTCCCTTCCTTCTGAAGTCAGACTTTAGCCTTGTATCAATGTACCCCGTTGCGTCAATATATATTACTCGCTGCCTATGGAGTGTTACACCAACAAGCCAGAGGTTGAAGCGTAACGACATTAGATATACAGAGAATCACAGCGACTTTAGACCACACCTTCGAAAGTATGGAGTTGGTTATCAAACACTTCAACGATATGGAGATCAAGCATAGCAACAACCCACGAATGCTTACGCGGATACTAGCAAGCTAGTTCAAGTTCGATAAGTACTACAAACTCACCGACGATACAGCCGTCTACGCAGCTTCAATTCTTCTCCATCCTGAGCTGCGGCGGGAATACCTTGAGAAGTCTTGGGATCGCCGGAAGCAATACATTGAGCCTGCAGTTAGAGCTGCGCGGAGGATATGGAAGAAGTACTTTAAACAAAAGTCGTCCACCACATCAGCCATAGACCTTGATACAATCAAGGATCCTATTATAAGACGGCGTTTAGAGTTAGGATATTTACTAAGGTAAGTTGGCTGGTGGTCCGCCGGTGAATTCTTCTGTGAAAAGAACACACATGGCCGAAGGACGCCATTGTCATCATACTGCTGGAGGGCACCATCTACAATGTAACCAGAGGAATCGCATTCCAAGACCGTTTCACGACCAGGGTCAAACTGCATATGCATTTATACTAGCTTTTGAAGAAAATGACACGAATTCTACGTATAGGTATGAGGGTAAAATGCACCGAATTCACAGGTTTTGACGCGTGGCTGACATTTTTCTGGTGTTTTCTTTGCCAAGGAGTCCATTAGTTTATGATCTAAATTTAAAAATGAAATGTTGTAGTTACTAGGGAGCCAGGTTAGCATACCGAGTAACTCGCATCAGTTACTATCATATCCTATGTATATCTTATTCCCAACATATATACTTAGCCAGCAGGTAAGGATCCGATGAACTTTGAAGACATGCAGTATGATGCGGTTCTAGTGGCCAAGACTCCGAACTGCCACGATAGTTCTAGACTCCTAATATTGAAGATGAATAGTAGCTAATATTGGCTGCACTTCGCTTTGATTCCTCAGGCATTTTTATAGAGGTTGTCCATTGCTCTGCGTCTGGAATCCATCCAACATCACCAAAGTACTGCACATAGCGGGATATTATTACATATTAACTATAAGCTAGCATCGATGAGGCCCGTGGGCCAGCGCCAGGGGTAACTCCCCATATTTTATGATTTCCTGAAAAGCCTTACTATAACTTCTTTTCACCCGTGAGCATCCCGGCGACGGCCTCAAGCGCTTGCGCCTCAGAGCTACTGATTTTTCTGGCACTGACAACAAAGTTTCTGTCTCCCAGGGCCAATTCGCCAGCCCGCTCAAAGTGGATTCTGATCCGACTCTCAATGTAATCTCGTCGCTCGTCCTTCATTGAATCCAGATCCATATCGTCGATGGACCTCGGCAAAGTACTTAATTTCGGTCGGAGCTGGTTCAACATGGCGCGCAGTGCAGGGAGCTGAGATAAGATAAAAGTGGTATTTGTCGTAAGGGGGCTATGCCGAGCACCACCACTAAGGTCTACTTTCAGTTGCTTCGCAGCAGGATCCGCGATTAGGAATGAGAAATTTGGCGTTTTCTGTACGACGTCGATCTCGTCTTCGGAGAGCTTTATGTTTATACCCTGGTCACTGGATAGCATAGAACGAAGCTGAGAAATTATAGTCTCATTTCTCGCGCATTCTTGTTTGAGTGCACGCTGGAGCCTCCTGGTCTCATGGAGCCTCCTCCGTTGAAGGTTGATTGAGTCGGTGGTCGGGGAATTTAGTGGCTGGTTCCGAAATGATAGATTCTGGATTGCATGGAACCATGTTAGTATTCGGTATGAAGAATGAGTCCGTTCTTTTTTTTGTGATCATGGCTATAGCAGGATGCGAATGTCAATGCCCCGACCGCTGAATGTCGCACGACCTCCTTCCAGCCGACCGGACGGTCACTCTCTCCTACCTCAAAGAAGTGTATGGATAATTTCAAAATCACGACTAGCTAACCGAGAGCGTACCTCATAATGTGTCAGTCTCACCCACCCTATGAGGTCTTCTGGAATGGTCAAGATGTTTCTTAATACGTAGATCTCAAATTTGTCAAACGCCTTATCAACAGTTGTTTCGAACAATGTCTCGAGCTGATGTAGTCCATTCTCGATCTCGATCCTCGCCTCGGGATACTCGATGTTACCATCTGCGTCGGTGTCGGGAATTGTTGATGCGTCGTTGGGATGAGCGAAGCCCAAGCGCCCCGGTGGGATAGATAGTAACCCAGACTCGAGGCTAGAGATAGCCTGGTAGACGAGGTTATTGATGGAGTTTATTATGTCATCTATTAATGACTATAAACAAACGATGTGCGTGAGTAGGGAGCTTTGGCTCGAAAGTAAACTCGAAGGGGCCTTGACATGCGTACCAAAGGTGTGTAGCTGAAGTGCTCAGTAAGGAGCGACGTAGTTGCATCATTCATTATGAATCTCGCGGTGAAGCCGTATATTCTGTTCTCTTATACTTCCTATTCGACGGGTCAGGGCACTTAACACGCGATGCGCGATGCGCGATGCTATGTTGACAACTATTGAAATCCACGTGGACACGACAGTGCTATGATATCATCAGGTAGCTCCTAACGCACTTATATTAATTACATAAGTTAGTAACTTTTTTATAATAATGACTTGATAATATACGGTTACTATGTATTTCATCATTATGTTATGATACTATGTATTATATCATATCTATTCTTTATGCCTCAGGTGTCCAGGTAACTTATATCCCATATCGCATATTGCTTGCAACCAACAAACCCGCCGCTAGTCCTGCTAGCGCGGAGGGTTTCGACTCAGCGCCAGCCATTATACAACCTCACCACACAAAATTAATTTGCCTAGTAACCTTGAACCTAAGTAATAACACCTCTAGAATGGCTCTTATTCCTCTAAGCAGGGCGTGGTTGTAGAGTTGTAACGCTTAACAGTATGGAGAGACTCTGGAAGGAAGAACTGGAGGAGAGTTCGCCATAGAACTCAGATCACATGACTACACACGTGACTATACGTAAGGCCAGGCTGGTACCGTGACAGTATTGTCGTTAAGCTTACCGACTCCAAGGCTTGCAGAACCGTGTTTTCTAGCTCCAAAAAGTTGTATTTGAAGTTCTCTCGAGTGACTGCTTTAGCGAAGCCCAGTAATACTCGAAAATTACCCCATGGCCCGCTTCGTTGATGACAGTCTCTAGAAAAGAAGCTTCATTCTTGAAGTCTTCTTGAAGGCGAAGCTGATAGAACCTAAGTCTCTCGTACCCTCAAGAGGCTATCTACCCAGCTGTAAGGCCGGGCGCTTACCAATCCCTCACGTGACCACGTGACACGATCATTAGTTAGAAACGTAGCGGGCTTACAGCTCGGCGTGGTCAGGTGAAAACTCGGCGTGGTCTCGGACTTGCCAAGCTTTTTTGCTCGGTGTGGTCAGAAGTTTCGGACTTCATTTCTCCGTTGTCCTGACCACGATGAGCTTTTTCTAACCACGCCATGGTCAGAA
>JAHQZX020000395.1:0-12262 GCA_019804575.2 Pseudotulostoma volvatum
GGTAATATTACGCCTTCGTAAGATACGTAAATTACCTTATCGTTATCGATAAGAGTGTGGGTGGGATAAGGCCTCCCCAGGGAAGGGCTCATGTTATGGATCGGGGGAATGGAAGAAGCTGGCTTCTCCCGGAAACCATCTTTTCCAGGTGACCCTGTTAGAGATAGACAGGCCCCTGAATCAGATCGTAATATTTCGTTTAGCCTGAAGCTTGGCTAGCTCATACTATGCTTTTAGCGCTTAGCACATCTCATATATAAAATGTTTTTATTCAGGGGTGTATGTCTATTATTATTATATAAGCTGGATATGATCTTGGTTGGTTTCAGCGTTTTCATTCCAGGTATCAACCATCAGCATAGTTCCATCACGTAAAATCGTGGATATCTTAAATTTGTGTTCAATCTGGCTTTGGGCGACCAGACCTCCCTCAGTGTTGTCAGGTTTGCTGACTGAACTTCGTAAATGTCGGGTTCATTAATCCCAACCATTGCTTGAAAAGGGACAAGTTGGGATTTGGTTACAATTGGCGCTGATGCTTCTATGATAGATCCTCGAGTCAGTGCTTATTGTGGAATGTTCCAGGCTTTTGAATTATCGATGAGCACGGAGACTACTACTACTGCTTACAAAATTTTAGTAACCTGACATGCACACCATATGTAGTATATATATATATAGATAATGGACGAGAATGAGATTTAGCAATATTGCTGCAAAACTGAAAGAATCAACTTCTCAACTTGGTGACAGGACCAGAAGATTTGAGGATCGATCTTGTTTTCATCATGCACTTCCTCAAAACCTTTGCGGCTCTTTCAACCTTCATCCTGCTTGCAGGGGGGACCGGCGTACTACTGGTAAACCTGGCCCTGATCTGATTTGCAAGAATCCTGTTGTGTAGAAGTTGACTGAGAAACAATGAAGATAAACAACGGAATCGGTACTCTCTGCTATCACCTTCCTGGCGGACCGAACAAATCTCTTCTTTCATCTCCGATAGCGAATAGTAATACCGCCACGATAGATGATTCTGGTTGGATTTTCCTGGGTCAACGACACCTCAGTGCTAATGCAATGTGATGGAGCCGCCTATACATGGAAGCGAGGAGCTTATACCGAACTCACTTGGTCGGAAATTCTTGACCCGACCTCCTCTACCTGGTTTCAGGCAGGACAGTTATACGGATCCAACGGTGGTAAGTTGGCTGCCCAAAAATTTATTTATTCTTCTCAACGACTTTTGACTTCTTTTTTTTTTTTTTCTCTGCAGATCCAAATTCCAGACACGTCGCATTGAGTTTTCCCACTTTATGCGGCAGTCCGTCGCTGGCGTCCTAGGGCCTTGGGAGTGTAAAATAGTATCGTGCATATTGTGATATTTATTGGTTCTGTGTTCAACAGGTTTAGACCGTTATTTTATAACAATTGTAACAACGGCAAAGCATTGATCAAACCATGTACATTACAACACAATCACGAAATGGGATCCGAATTGGCCCAAATCAAGTAGGTGGATTTGAGTGGAGTTCCGGTCTCTTTCTTCTCTATGCGCTGCGTCAAGGGGGTGCTGGCTCGGGTAAACCGGTTTCTCAAGAAATCCTCAATGAGACCTCTCTTGAGATGACGATATCCCCATCACCAACCGCTCTTGATCAAAGATAGATAGAATAGATCACGTTATTGACTATATCCTCGGGATTTTCAGATATATTTAGGGGAACTGTGTCATAGCTGCATAGCTGTATGATTATCAGAGGGTGACCCGGCCAATTCCGGCTGATCAGAGCAAATACAAACGGGTGGAGGGTTGGATACGGCAGTTAACGCTTCCTACAGTCATAACGCAACAAGTTATGATTCTCGCTCAACATCTATGAATACCACCACTATTGGCACTGCTGAAGGAATCAGGCTGGCTCTAGTGATGCAAACACATCATCTCCGATGATGATAGCCAGATATACCTTGTCAATCATATCCCTCGATCTAGTACCATCCTATAACACCCGTATTTCAGCATCCAGGGCCTCTAAACAGAGTATGACCGACCTTCCCCTTGGTCGTCGGTCTAGACCTGGCAATGGCAAAATTAGGGAGCCGGAGGGCTGCTGGGTGGGCCTATGAAAAGGAGAATTTCCACAACGATTCTACAGAAGGGAAAAAGGAAGGAAAGAAATCAACTGGGTCTTGATCTAACCTAGCCGGAGACCGGAATAGACAGGAAAAGAAGGAAAAGAAAAGAGAAAGGATGGGCATGAGCTGATCTGCCCTCCTCCTTCCTGGTCACCCGGATGCTTTGACAGAGCTGATCCGGGGAACACCACATCTGTTGTTGCTGCATGTTCATTTGGAACATCACGGCCTCCTCGCTGGTCCCCTGGACCTGTGCCATGTGCCTGGCCTCCCTAATAACTTCAAGCCTTAGGAAGTGCCATTGCGCCTCACTGCTACGGCCGGTCCACCATGTGCTACCCTATCTCCCGGTCCATCTTGTCCATAGAAGGCCGGCCCGCCAGGCCTTGGCCCGGGCAGGTTGAGGTCTGGCCGCTGAACTTGAGCCTGGGTTCGGTGGGTTGATGCGGGAGTGGTATTCTGAAAGGCAACCTGAGGATGGGCCTGGGATGCTGTGGTAAATGACGGAGACATTTGGGGTAGGGGGCCGCCGGACAGCAAGGGCCGAAATTGGTCGGATGAAACCTGGCCGCACCGCCGACCACCCGATCAGTCGTAAGCTTCATGTTGAAAGACCTGGTAATTCTAGATAGGGTGCCTAGGAAACTCCCTGCGCAGAAACATCCTTAAGGGCCGGTCCACTACCTCCTGTCTCATGAGAAGCAGGAGCTTCACGGTGTCTCCATCGGTGTACCGTTTCCGCTGGTCGAATTGCTAATGCCATAAGGGACATTTCGTTAGGAACGTGATCTCTAGCCATCTTGAGTAGATCCTCATCTGGAACTCCTTCTGCTTAGGCTCATAGACGAAGTCGGTGTTTCTCGGCCGCAACTTCCGTATCGTTGCAAGAACATCCCTATGAGTTCGCTTGCAACTCGGTGTTGTGTTGTTTGCGGCCTCATGATCAGAGGCCATCGCTGCCATGTTTGAGGAGACCCCATTCGGCAGGACCTCCAATACCATAATTCATAAAGAACCTTGATGTTCCGCCTGGCTATGGATATCCATTGGTGCTCACTGAGCCACGATGCACGATGAATACCGAGGTAGGCGTGTTTCACTCACAGTGTCGCTGACGCCATAAAAGATATCGCGGTCAAGCTGGAAATTCTATCTCTTATATGGACCATCCAGAACCTATAAAAGAAACTGCTCCCAAACCAAACCGCTGCGAATCATTCATCTACCGTCGGTAGTCTCTTGCAAGTAGGGTTGCGATATCTAACCGAAATGGATTTGGTATTATTGGATCTATTTGATTTTTAGGTTCCCATTTTCCGCGCGGTAAGCATTGAATGTCCACCGCCCTGCTGTTACTATCCAGTGACGGGCATATACACCGCCGTACGCGTTAGCAGCATAGAGATTCTGCCGGATGACCATCACATGAGTGCATGGGCCACATGGTGGTACGTGTCCCGTTACATAATGATTCAATGGGCTCGGTAACATTCAATGACATAAGTTAAAGAATTTATGTTATTAACATAAATTCAATCAGTGAGTGAATATCATTACGTTCAACCAAGTAGGCAAGATCGCTGTGAGGCAGTCTTTCTGGCACTGGAAGGAAGAGTTGTTGCTGGCTGAGATAGCCAGCGAGGTCAAAAGATTTGGGTTTCTCGACCCCATAAAGCGATACCGGGCGGTGCTGTTGGGACCAATGGTCGTGATATTGAAGGCTGGTGAGAAGACATTGCAGTGCATACAAAAGAGTGTCCTTTCCAAATCCCATTAAAGAATGATTATTATTCTACAATGAAGTCAGAGTCACTATCCCAATATGAGGCTTTGACCCCGTATAGGTCGGGAATAGAATTTTGGGCCTGACCCTACTAGGCGATTTTATTATTAGGCGTCAGCAACACCGACGGTAAGTAATAAGCTTGGGAACAATGGGAACAATGAAAATGTTATGGCTGACACTGAAGTGGGTGGTAACATTGGCTGTATGCGTTTTTCAGGCTTTTGCTAAAAAAACCGACTTGTCAATTCGGGAATTGATAGGGACACCCCGCTAAATGTTTTTAGTATAAAATAAGCCTGAAAAACGCAGACAGCCAATGTTGCCGCTAACGCTTTCGCGTCAGCCACAACATTTCACCATCGTCAGTTTCTGCCTAGCATCACCGACCGCCTCTTAGTGCTGCGCCACCCTCTTCATATCTTCATAATCTCACAAGAAGTCTCTGACAGTTTTTGGCAGCTCGGAGCTCGTTTGCCGAGCGTTGCGTAGGTGTAATATGGTCTCGGTTTTCGACAGTTCGGTGTGGCTCGGCGCAGTTTTCCAAGCGTTATGTAGATGCTTAATAGAGTCTCCAGTGGTTTTTGGCAGCTCGGCGTACTTCGGTGTAGTTCGGCGATGAGTTTCCTAAGTGATATGGTCTCAGTTTTTAGCAGCTCGGTGCGGCTTGGCACTATTTGCCGACTATTACTATTGCGTAGGTGCTTAATTAATGTGCACAGGTAGTTTTTGGCAGCTCGGTGTGGCTCACCGCTCGGCGCAGCGCTTACCAAGCGTTACATAGGCGATCTCCACACGGTTTTTGGCACCTCGGCGTGACTCGGTTAGTTCACTGCAGAGTTTGCCGAGCGCTTAGCTAATGGGTACGCGCCGTGCTGGTAGCCGACACGATAAATGGGGATGTAGGCAGGCACTCAGCGCTTTCTCTGAGGCTGGCGCAATACTCCTTTACAGCGTTTTGTCATGATGGAGGCTAGGCGCTTCGGTCCAGTTCGGAGATAGTATAGTCTCCCAGGTTCTGCAAGGGCCTATCCCGCCTCGCCCGTTCTCCTCACCTTGGCCTCATCTGTGGCCAATATATATATCACTGAGGTATAGCTACCCAAGCTCTTTCTGTTCACTATGAGGGCGTTGACGGTTAAGGGTTGCTCATGCAACCTCTCCAACGCGTCGGCTGCGACAGGCACGCCGAGCGCCGGCATAATTCCGGACATTTAGCACTTGTCCATAGCAGTTTGGGCAGTATGGTTGACTTAGATCGGTTGTAAAAGGCGTTATATGAGGTGACAAGGGTAAACAAGAGTAAAGCGATTTAATAAATCGCTACGATACCACCACCAAACTGGGGCATGTCTGACACACGTGATTCGTTCTAGGGCAATTTCAAAAAATATTTCAAAGACTTCTACATGGACCTGTCATATCATACCTATCAGAGCTTCAACTGAGGCCAGCTATACCCAAATAAAAACCACTGTGAACGTTGCTGCCGGACACTTCAGTCGCTTTTAGGTAGTTGGGCTGGGGACGCATTGGATTTCGGAGCAGAAGCTCCCACTTAGAGTGCTTCTCCCAAGATTTCTAATATCTCCACGATGAATGCCTTTATCCCTACCCGTTATTATTATAATTATTTCCCAAGGGTTCATGTTCTGGATTTTCGGTAGGGGCCTGAGTGGCAACATCCTACTGAACCAACTAACTACCGACATATATCTATATTTTATTGCATGGTTCTCTTTTGATGTGGCGTCGTAGCTTATATGCACTAACAGCTATGGCGTTGTGATAGGTACCATAACATCCACTAGTTAGGGAGGGATCTATTCGCGTGGAATGCCTAACGGAACGGTGAAATACATTCCTTTGTTGGAAAAATAAGAGCCTACATGGAAGCGAATGTGAATGTACATGGATTAGTTAGTATCGTAGCTAGGTAAGTACAATATTTGGATTCTAACACGTGGTGGTGGTGATGATGATGATGATGGTGATAATGATGGTGATGCACCTCCGCAAACCGTAAGCAGACCGACACTGATCAGTGATCACAGATTAGGAGAAGCCCTTATGAAGAGCGATTAGTTTTGAACAGTCCTCGTTGTCTCTGGGCCCCCATAACCGAGAAAGCGGTTCCATCTCCTTTGATCCGGTACGTTGGAAGAGAGGGATTGACGCCACCAGGATCGAAACTCCAGAAGAACCGGGACGCTTTTATCGAATGGAGTCTTCATCCAAATGGGCCGAGGCCTACAGATGGTTTCAATTCCCACCGAAACAAGAGTCTCCTGTGATATCCTCAGGAGAAACCCCAGCCGAAACTCCTACCCCGCCCATTAATGAAGCCGTGGTCATCAAGAAATAGAGACAAGACGACATAATACTTCCAAAAACATAAAAACGTATTCTGATTTCCTCATCTCCACTGACAACAATTCAGAGTCTGATGTTGTAAGTTGGGATGAGGAAATAAGAATATGTTTTTATGTTTTTGGAAGTATTATTGTCTGTCTCTGATTATTTCTTGATGCTAGCTAGGAAATTGCACACTATTTATATTATACACGGCGGTCTAGAACAAACTCTTCGTGATTATATAATTTTGTAATGAAAATAAAAGTAGGGGCAAGGAGACGAAGACAGTTATTGCTTTGTAGACGAAAGCGGTCGGGAACTGCTATACAGATAAAGGGAGTGACTGCTACTTGGACGAAAGCAGTGACTGCTTATTTGATAAAGGCAGTAGTAACCTTAGACAAAGGCAATGGCTGCTGCCTAAACTCCCTATCACCATGCCATGTAACCGTGATTTCACAATTCTTTGATGCTTAAGTCAGGTCAGACTTAGCCGACACTGAAAACATTTCAGCTGAGAACATGAAAGAGACACAATGAACGTTTAGTTCAATCTAACATCATCCAACACGTCCTGAAAAGGAACCCAGAACGTACCCGTCGCCTGCCTACCTGCCCGATTTGCAGAAAACAACGTCGCAGATATCACGGTCCTCATTGCTGATACGGATATTCCAGATTACGAGACCGAGCCCTTGGACGTTGAACCTTTCCTCACCGATCCGATGCCTTCTTACGTGGATTCGCGACAGAAAGAGATTCAAGGTTTGATCGAGAAGAGAAGCTTTCTGCTTATGAAAGAGGAGAGAGGATACAATACCAAAGGGTACGTATAATTTCAACTCCCGGTTTGTGGATGAAATCAAGAGCTGAGGAACAAGCAGAGCCTTTGAGAAGTCCAGACTGGTTGTATAGGCATTCTACAATGACGGCAAGAACGCAGTATTCACCCAGGCGCCTACAATTCAACGCGTAAGCCAGCGCAGAAGCCAGCGCATCATCCCTGCCCTTGCCATGATCATTCCGGACACATCTCTCCATCTTCGAGATATCTCACAAGCATATGTCCAGTCGGCCACGGAACTCTGCCGACCATTTTACATTCGTCCACCCCCAGAACTGCAAAAGGAGCTTAACCTGAGGGATGGCTATATCCTGCAAGTTATGAAGCCCCTTTACGGCGTACTGGAAGCTGGAAACTTCCACACATACCTCCAGCACCACATAAATAACCTTCAAATGTGCCAGTCCACAGATTCCTGTTCGGTCCACATCCATACCACGGACGACCACGTAATGGGAATCGTCGGCCTCCAGACTGGCGATGAACTTTTCCCGACCAACTGGGCATTTGCCGAATGTGAGAAGGAGCTCGCTGCTGCCCATCTGTTGCCAAAAAGAGAGAGACGCCCACACCCGAGAATCCACTCAAATTTAATGGCTCCACCATCAGGATAATCCAAACCTGCCCAGACTCTCCCGAGTGGTGTAGCCCGTATAAAGGCCTAGCGGGTACGCATTACACTTTGCCAGCAAATGATCTTTCGGCTCATCTTGACGATGTATCAAAGTAAGCCTCTCAACCAGATCCTGGAGCCCTAACATTTCTGTGAACCCTTTGAATAGGCATTTGTCTAGGGCTTTCGCCAGTCCATCCGCTATCGTCTTGTTGGTTCCTCGCTATTGTAATAGGTCCAAGAGAAGAAGTTGTCAACTTGTAGCCATATCGACCGCAGAATTGTTGCGTCCGATAGAAGTATTGTATTAAACGATTTACCGCGCCGGTTGTTAATATGAGGATGCCGCTCCACTGACGTACCTTCAACAACAAGAGCTGAAAGGTAGGGTAGGATCCAAGCGTAATCTAAGACACACGCTTCCCATACAAGTTGTAAAGGGGTCACGGTAGCCTTAACGCAAGACTAAAGCTGTGTTGTCTCTGTCTTAGGTAGGTTCGTGTCTGCTATGTGGATAGCCCTTGCCCCAGGTATACCCTCTCCCTTCTAGACCCTGGTCCTCTGGCTTGACTGTCGACGCGTGTCCGTGTATCATACATGTTCTTACTAGAGGCATCATATAAAAGGCGTTAAGGTATGCTAGAACATGTTACGCTTCAACCTCCGGCTTGTTGGTGTGACACTCCGTAGGTGGCGAATAATGTATATTGGGAATGGAATGACTATGCTACTATACATGCAATGGAGTACATTGGTACAAGGCTGGTACAAGGCTGGTACCAATGTACTCCATTGCATGTACAGTAGCATAGTCATTCCGCTCCCAATATACATTATTCGCTACCTACAGAGTGTCAGACCATCAGGCCAGAGGTTGAAGCATAACAATTCTGAAGTCTGGCTTCAGAAAGAAGGGAATTCTGGAATTCCAGGTGGGAGACGCCAAGCTATACCATATAAATGGTGTGACGTGCGTGGATAAAGTACATGAATGATGACTCTATATGACGTATATGCAGGTTGCGCATAACAACTATCTTTCTAAAACTGACTGTCCGCAGTCAGTACAATATTTCAAATCAAAATGTAATCCAACCCTCGTTAGAACAACCTAGAGCCCCTTTTGACTACCCTAGGAAAAAAGAGTGGTTGGTAGTATCATAGTGCTTTTGTGAGTGAAAAGACTTAATTAAGAATCAAGTCAATGCTAGATCATCCATCAGCATGTCCGTTCCATGTATTCCATCACTATCGTTATCACTGTCCTCTTAGTTTTTTCCCTTTCTCTTGCGCTTCCTCGCTTGAGTTTTCCCAAACCCTTTCACCTTTCGCTGAGCATTTGTGAGATGCTCTGCTGGTTCCCATGAATCGTATCTGAAGGCCAACCTACCCATTACCCATTTGACTAGGTGGTGCAGAGTGCCGTTGAGTCGTTTCGCATCTCGAATCTCTTGTACTTCCCATTCATCAGTGTGAGGAATGATCCCAACTAGCCACGTGACCCACCGACCACATGACTGACCTAAGTATCAATAAGTCCGCAGACCGATTTCCTCTCTTTTCTTTCCTTCTTCAGTTAATATTATTAGTGATAGCGCCTAATACTACAACTCTTCTCCCTTCCTTAGATTAGTAATAGTATTAGCTGGCATCGTCACAATCGGTATCTTCGAGGTCAGTCATAGGGAGGAAGGTGCTGTCATCGCCTTTACGGAGGTGATTGTCCTCAAGTAGCTGCACTGAACAGGGAAACGTCGTGTACACGCGAATATTTTTCAGGCAGAGCCAGTCTATAGGCCTGTCCACCAATTCGCTCAGTGATCCGGAATGGTCCAATCCATCGTGGAGCTAGCTTAGGGTGTTTGAACTTAAAATTCCGTGTCGATAGCTTAACTAGCTGTCCTATTTTGAATTGTTTGGGAACATGGTTTCGATTGTAATACTTAGCCATTCGCTCGTTTGCTTCGACTAGACGGTAACGAAGTTTTTGACATAGCTCATGCAGTTTTTCAACGCGCGTTCTTGCTTCGGGTACTCTCTCCCTAGAGACGTTGTCCGCAACGTGGAAACGAATCGTGCAATCCATGCCGAACAGCAAGTTATTTGGTGCTTTTTTGGTCGCGGCATTCATGGAATTATTATATGCATAATGAGCAACGGGGCGTAAGTTGACCCAAGTTGTCGGTTCTTCTGCGCAATAGGTGCGGAGATAATTCTCGACAATTCTGTTCAACGCTTCGCTTTGACCGTCAGTTTGCGGGTGGTAAGCGGCGGATAGGCGACGTTTGATGATTGCGTAGGTGCACACTTCTGTCCGGAATTAACTTGTTATCCGTGAGTCGTGGTCCGAATTAATTGATGTAGGCCTTCCATATTCGCATTCGATGTTCTCAAAGAAAAGTCTTGCGAAATCGCCTGCATGTAACGGATGCAAGATTGCTTTATTTATTTCCTAAGGCAATCTCCCGTATACAATAGATATGTACATGTACAGGAGTACAAGGAGTGGAAGAATGGGTGACATCTCCTGACCTGGTGCAAGGCAATCTTGCATCCGTTACACTGCAGTCATATCTGATCGCGTGGGAATAAATCTTGCGGTTTTCGTAAATCTGCAAACAACTGTGAGTGTGGTATTGAATTTCTCACCTGTACTTCTTCGTCGGGACTCTGGTAAACCTGTAATCCAATCAAGTGAAATGTGCTTAAATGGCCTATAATCTTTGTCTTCAGGGATGAAAGGTTCTAACTTGCCATAAGGTTTGTGCCTGTGAACTGCTTTTCCTGACACTGAGGACACGTGGAGATCCACTCTTTGACGTCTGTTCCCAGCTCCGGCCAGTAGAATGACCGCTGCAAGAGCTCTTTGGTGCGTGTTTTGCCCCAATGCCCGGCAACAGGGCAGACATGAAACCGTCGTAGAAACTCAGTGTGTACTAGTAGAGTGGTTTGCTGAGGCACGATGACACGCCGCACTACACACAGTAAATTATTGATTCCTCCTGTTAGGGCGGGACCGGTGTCCACAACAGGGTCTGTGGCGGCTAAAGGGTGATACTACGACACGGGTGAAGCTTTTGCCTGGCGGTCCGCATGCAGAACGGATCTAGCTCTTGGTGCCTTCGAATCAACTCAACAAGGTCATCAGTGAAAATACTCTCATCTGGCCCAGCGCCCTCGGAAGGTACGCTATCCAATCTCTCGTTCGCAACGTCAGCACTGATGCCTTTTGTAGCCCAGCGAGCTCGTTCCCGGGTGATTGCCTGCAAGCGCAACCATTGTAAATCATTTACAGCGACATCATTGTCCGCTATCACTTCTTGAGTCCGCACGGGACTATTCTTTCCATTGATCTGATCCAGATCATGTTTTTCATCGGCACCACTGCTTGCAGCCAGCTGGTGTTGAGGCTCCACCGCACCAAGTGGGATTTCTGAATCATTAAATCTCCGCGTGCCCGCAGTGTCCTCACAACTACCATATATATCAGCGATTCGTTCTCGTAATGAAGGTAGCAACTTGGTGGCAGGTGTATCATCAATCTCTTCCGCATCACTCAAGTAATCTGGTTGGCGAGAAGGACCATCTGCGAGGTTCAATGCACCTTTGTGATAGAAAATGCGAAAGTTATAAGGCAAAAGTTTGATAAGCCAGCGGGTCTGGCGTCCGTTCAATCTGGCTTGTGACAAAGTCTTTCAGGTTCTGGTGGTCGGTGGAGACGGCAATATCGGTAGCTCCGTCTAAGTAATGGCGCCAATGTTCAAAACTCACGACTACTACCATCATATCTTTATCGTAGATAGGGTAGTGCCATTCAGTATCATTGAACTTACGAGAGAAGAAAGCAATAGGATGCCAACCATCTTCAAACCTTTAGGAAAGTACTCCGGCCAATGCCGCACGCGAGGCGTCGGTTTCCAGCCGTATAGGTCAGTCAGGATCATAGTGTCGAAGGACTGGGGCTGTGGCGAATTTGTCTATCAATTCTTCAAAAGCCTTTTGCTGAGCTTCTTGCCAATCGTTGCCTATGAATCCTGGTTTTCGTCCATTTTTCATGCCTCGGAGAAGATCCTAAATCGGTTTTGCTATGTGTGAGAAGGAATAAATGAATCGTCGGTCAAAGTTGCAAAATCCGATGAAAACCTGAATGTCGCGATACGTTCTCGAGGGTGGTTTTTCCATTCTCGAATAGCGTCAACACGCCTAGGGTCCATTTTCACACCTTTGGAATTGACTATATATCCAAGAAACTCAATTTCATTTTGAAAGAATGAACACTTCGTCGCTTTGGCGTACAGTTCCGATTGTCGCAACCGTTCCATAATTAATTTTAGATGTTCGCAATGCTCTTCCTCAGTTAGAGAGTAGATAAGGATGTCGTTAAGGTAAGCGACACAAAAGTTGTCACTGTAACCACGTAAGGTATTGTTGATATAGCTTTGAAACGTTGCAGGTGTTACGGAACTGACTGGAGAAAGGAATGTGACACTTGATTCATACTATGGCTAAGGGAATTTTACAAGACATTGCA
>JAHQZX020000396.1:0-12262 GCA_019804575.2 Pseudotulostoma volvatum
GACCTGCTCGTCAGATCTGTGTGTGGGAATGTCGGCAGACATAGCTAGCAACTCAAAGTGATGGTATGAGATTAAGGCTTGTACTGTAGATGGGATTATGGATTAGTTATGGGATTTGATGAGAGGTAAGTTCGAATGTGTGTATTGCTTGTTTACATTACCACTTAGTACAAGCCCTAATACTGATTTGAACTGGCGTGCTCACCCCACTTTTTTTTTTTTTCATTAGAATTAGAAAATCCCCAAGTTTAATGAATAAAAATACGAACTTAATGTACCTGCTCTTACTACGCGATTTCACGCCATTTAACACGCGCAATGGATCCTATGCTGCCGGTTTACCCAAGAGACCATTTATCAATTTTCCAGCGACCTGCTGTCACGGTTCAAGAACTGTGGGAGCTTCCTAGCCTCACGCCATATTAGGTATATCTATCATAGGAGCTCCCTTCCGCTAGCGCATATATAGTTAACTCCATCAATGGGGTAATATTCTAGTATATAGCTTCCTCTTTTAGCAGTTTAGCAATCAATTCCTCCCAGCCAGACCGAGCCAATTGGTAGCATGTGCGAGAACAGTGTTCTCCTGTTATTTTTCCTGTAACGATCGTCTACAGTGCTGTACTATTTCTATACTTCCTCCACTCGCTGTCACCCCGAAATACCGCACCAAAGTCCTGCTGCGGGGTAGTAGAAAAATTCAATTATCTTAACAACCATGGAGGGTCCTGAGGCGACTTTTAGACCTTTAAAATTGTCAAATTCTGTTAATTACAGAGCTACCGCTAGAAAATCTAATTGTAGCGAATCGACATTACGGCCTCGTTATAAGGCAAACAGCAGCCTATGAAGGATGCCAGATTCGAAGGCAATTCTCATCTATCAAAACAGCAGGAACGTGATCTTGTTACCCGTATCAATAAACTTACAACATGTGGGATTCCACCTACGACCGCGACCACAATGGAGAGAAAATTTGCCGAAGAGTTGGCCAAAAAGCCCATCGGATGGAATGGGGTCTACAAGTTCGTTCAGCGACATGACGACGAGCTAGACTCGAGCTGATTAAAGGGCCAGGATCTGGACCGGCAAAAAGTAGACAATACTTCAAGATAAAGCAATTTCCAGCTGGTAAGTCAATGATTTCCTGTTGAAATCCGTGGTTAATGTCGATAGCTTTGGTCAAAAATCGAACAATCCAACAGCATCTTGTCAGAGTCCAGGCACAGATAAAAATAATATGAAGGCCTGGACTACCGGTAGCATGAAACCCACCATATCACCGCACTTACTGCCCACTTTATTAGCTTCATTTTTTATTTATTTCATTCCTTATGGTCCCAGGAATGATCATGGATCACATCAGCCACCATAACTTTAAGTCCGATGTGAGATACCATATGTCACTTGGACCACCCTATTCTATTCTTATGTATCATTTATGTTTTATACACCGTTGTGTATATAGTGTTCAAAGTGAGATAAATATCTCTCACTCATCGGTCGGTCTAGTTAGGAAAAAAGAAGACCCCATCTTGAGTATATCGGGTACCCTGCCTTTCAACACGATACATCTATAACATTGACGGATAAAGGTTTCTGATCGGTCAGACTAATGCTACAAGAAGAATCTTCGGTCGTGATATGAGGGATCAAGGGATGCTTCTCGGGCGTGGCCCAGGATGATAACCGATCGTGGATTACTCTACCAGCTATACTTGTTGAGATGGATCTTCATTACCACCACTAATCATCTATGAAGGTCAGCGAGGAGTTCAAACCTCTTGGCTTGGTGATGTCAACCCGGCATCATCAAGCCTTCTTTATCACTTCCACTTATCGGCTTCGACCTTTAGACGCCTTTATTTAATCCCTTATCGACCGCGTATACTGAACAAGTTGTTAAGTAGATAGCAGAAACACAAGGTCTAAGTCGCCTATCCAAACGCGAAATCTAGAGCATTCTCTATCTAGCATTTACTGGGCATTCTCTAAAGAGAAGATTCAGAGTGGTTGGAGAGAGACAGGTATCTACCTGTTTAACCCCGGGGTTGTCTTGTCACAAGATTTTGCAGGCGAGCAAACAACAAAGACTGAACACCAACACATCTGAAAGTTCCACCAATCCCACGGCCATTCCTAACCTTGCAGCACTGGAATTACGTGGCAGCAGGAACTAGCTGATAAGCAACCAGGGAGCCAAGGCGGTCTCGGTGCAACTTCAAACGCCCACGTTGGGTAAACGACTAGGAAATTAAGATGATTTTTCTAGTTATAGTCTTGGTGATATCAAATTCTGAATCAAAAGCAATTAGTTAGTGGTTGTTGGGATATTTAAATTTGTAGGTAGCCCGGCTCGGGGTGACACTCATCCATCATCCATCATTCAATTGAGTGAAATTTTCCGTTTTCCCTACAAGATCCCACATAGGCCTGACCAGTGATCTTGTTCCGGGAATCCAGCGCTGCCAGAAAGCTCAAACAACTAAGCACTGACGTTCTCTTCTCTTCGTGGCCGAGAGCACTCTAGAGCTACTCGATTCTACGAATTCCCCTGAAAAGAATCGCATTCCGCTATGATTACTTCTCCCTCCTCTATTTTGCCCTTTCTCTGCGCCCTCGCAACTTCCACAGTGCCTAGTCAGGAAGGTCCGCTCTTAAGCCACATCATTGAAATTATACATGGAAGGACCGTTGGCATGCCTTGCCCCTCCAGAACCACCCTCGCTGTCGCCTGAAACAGATTTGTGCTCGAGATGTCTCCCTATTCCCAGCCTACACAGCATATGACGGGTTTCACAGGCACCCAATCTGCTCACCTATGATCCCTCATAGCCGAAGCAATGACCAAAGTAGTGGCCGCAGCGCTCAGGGCTCAAGCTTAAGCAGCTTGGACACTTCCATCTGGCCCACCCGGATCCTAAGGCCCGCCGGGACCGCAAGAGCCGGTATTTGAGGATGGCTGGCTCAGCCCCTTCAATGGAGTAGAATACGAGTAGCAATTATTCTATGATGCTTACGAGTGCGACAATCTCTACAAGTTCGATGGTACTCACGAAACGTCAATTGACCTCAGCGATGCATACTGTGCGGACCCACCCGAGCAACGACGCTGACAAGCAATAGAACCATAGATACATATACTAAAATCAGCCGGTACAGAGCCTCCAATGATTCCAATCAACTTAGTTATATCCAGCCTCGGAATATTTGCGTTTCTTTGTTGTAAATGAGGAAAAAAGGGTACATTTTACCATCTTTGCCGCCAAAGAGCGTAAAAAGGACGAAGGGTGGGGGAGAAAGGAGTAATACGTACTAAATATAAAACAAGCTTGATCAGAACCCGTCGTCAATGCCTTTGCTTTTTTCTTTCTTCCGTCTCTCTTCAGTGATCACCCACCACCAAGCATTGGGTGGGTCTCTGTTTTTAGCCGCCTCTCCTTCCCCACTGCGGGTCTCCTCATCCTCTTCCCAAGGCTTCGGATTTAATAAGTAGTGTAAATTCTTTACATTCTCGTCCCGCCAGATGGTGTCATGTACGCCTTTCCATCGCATTGTCTTCAGCGCATTATATATGTAGGGCAAGGCTACCCATCGACCCGGGAAGGTATCCGCCAGGAGGGATTGGTCAGCGAATTCGTACCCCGTCGTGATCGGAGAAGAAAGTGTCGTTAGAATAATGTTATAGATCTCTTGTGATGGATTGACCACCTGGAGACCCCCGTTGGGCATTGCGAGACCGGCAGTGGGAGGCGCTCCGGTTGTCTGCGCGAGATCAGGGTTTTCATGCTGAGTAGTGAAGGCACAATTGGCCGGGATCCTGGGTTGACACCGGGTTACTAGGTTGGCTAAATTTTCTCTTTCATAAAAGTACCAAGCAACCATTGAAAGGATTTCTCTACTCGCCCCCTCTCTTACTTCCAATTACATCATCAAATCACCTACCAGTTCTTTGGGTAGTGGTGTTTTTTGAGTGGGTTGCAGACGCAAGCATGACTGGCGCCGAACACACGGTTCCCTGTGCCACCAAGTTCAGGCGGATCCAGCTCCATCTCTATCAATTCGTCCATATTGTGGAGAATCATCATGTCACTATCCAGCTGAACTACACGCTCATACTCGACGAGCGAAAATGGTGTCAGCTTGCTCCAGCAATCATAGAAACGGACATCGTTGCTGAAGTCTTTATGAATAGAGGGGAGAAGATAGGGGATGTGCTTTTTGGGGATATCTCGAGCGTCAAGCGCCGCATGGCCTTCCGGTGGAAACGTATCCGTGTAGAGGGCCACCAACGGGTATTTGGAACCCGCCCTCTTGAGAGAGTAGTCAAGTGTGAGGAGACCACTGAGGTAGGCCGTATTCGTGATCAAAGTAGTCCAGACTACATCTTTTTCGTTAACACACAATATGTCGAGCATTTGGCTCGTAGGTATAGTACCTTTTATGCTGTCAGTCATTCGCCCAGCGTTGCTGCTAGACATGACCGGCAAAAGAATGTAAAATTTCCAAGGTAATCCTGGAAGGCCTAGGTATCCAACAAGCTTAATCCAAAGTATGTGGTGTATGCAAATTTAAGATATGCTGACTAGGAAGTGTAAATCGTAATGGATTATGTACTCAAAATGCAGCGGTTAAAGACAGTTGAGGGCAATCACTACGGAATAAGTATATCCGAACACTGCTGGTAGAGTTCTAGCAATAAATTGCCTCTAGCACTTGATGATAGATATTATACTAGGGAGTCATGGGGCTTATGAAATAATGCATGTCAAGACCAATTAGTAACGACTCGCTTTAAAGATGAGCTGCGCCGGCAGGGATAGCAACGCCGCTCACCGCTTCCTATTAAGGGGGAAGCCGACAACAGCTGGTTTTGCCAACCCCTTTCGTTTAAGTAAGCAAGCTTGACGACACCGAGATTTATTAATGTGCCGCGCAACGCTCAACTTCTCTTTTCAATTACCTCTTTAATAGACTAGATACTATAACCTTGTATACAGATTTGACCTTCAAGTAGTGGCACGCTTCTATTACTCCCTGTTAGAACTGCAAGAATTAAAATGATTCCTGTTCGATACGCCTTTTCACGGGTTCGGGGTCTTCTAACCAGAACCCTCTTGCGGTACTAGCATATTCGCTATGCCTCCGAAGAATATGAAGACTCTGCACCTGAGATCGAAGGTCTTAGATCGCGATCAGACGGGCCAGATGGCGGAGCTTTGTCAGACGATAATATTGCGAGTGACGACGAACTAACTGCTATTACGCGGGCTACCAATCAGGATCGATCAACTGGACGGAATGCTTCTAGGTTTGAATATGAACTTGGCGGAGAGCTGGCGGACGGAACAGAAAATTCGAGGAAAGGGAGATGGTAAGGACGAGACGAGGCTATGATGATGCTCGGACGAGAATGGCGCCGCGGTAGTGTTCAAAGTCAGGAGCAGCAAGGTCAAGCAACAAGGGAAATAGTTTCTTTATGTTGTAGTAGTAGTACCAGTGGGCTAGTAGATGATGGATTAGTTTACATTTAGGGTGGTGATCAGTGATCGCGGCCACACTACATGGTATTTCTAACGACGGTTTTTGCGAATAACATACGGGCTAGACTGTTTATTGCAGATAGTTATTTCTACCTGGCCAGTAGAGGCGATGTTCTTGATCTTTGATCTAGATGGTTATTATAATATTTTTCCCTCTTCCTATAGTTATGAGAAATAAGATAACATGAAGTGTTCTTTTTCAAAGCCTGGAACACTTTTGGGTTGCTGTCGCCACATTCCCCTATTCAACAACTTCAACATTCATCACATTACATCACATCAATCATTCGCTCATCTTTACATAACAATAATAATTCACAATTCCTCTTTCTACTAGAAACTTCTCACTTTATCTAATGCTAGTTGTCTCAGTACAGTTGGGCATTTCTCACCATGACGGTATCAGAAATAATTAGCCAGAATCCAATGAAAGGAAGACTCGGTGTACTTCACGATTCTTATAAGTCCATTTGTGAAAATCCAGGTATTCTACTTCTCTAAAAATCCCTAGATAAAATAGATGATGAAGGTACTACTCCTCGCCTCTTCACAGTTCCTAATTAATGTGTAGGAAGGTTCTCCAAAAGCTGGCACTTGAACTTGTGCCGACGTTACAAGCGCTTCCCATTTTGCGTCTGCTGGGCTCCGCTAGCGGTAGCAAGAGTCTTTACAGCGATCTACTGAGGACTCAACTTGGCTATCCATTCGGAAGACTTTGAAACCGGTCGGCTCGTTCCGTTGATAGGCGCTATTCTTAGCAGTGAGCCTGATGAAGTTTTCTGGAATGCTGTCTATGCCGCTGTTACTGAGTCCATCCCTCCACGATCCATCCCGCGTCCAACAAACGTCGTTGCTGCACAACATTAGTAGCATCGTGAACTCCTCCGAGTATCAATCAGACACTGATGCTGTGCTGAAGGAGGAACTGGGGTCTCTATATATCGGGGTGCCGTTATTTTACGAGGCCTTTTTTCGGAAGTATAGTGGGTCTCAAGTCAAAATCCAAGGCTGTTTCTGATAAAATGCATGAAAGGAGGTAATCCTCTCCGCTGCGATGAGAGCGGCTGGCTGGGGCGGCCTGAAGGTGCAGAATAAGAAGGATGTTTTGGACTTGGCTTGCTCCGCTTACCCGCAAACTTGAAAACTTCGCAAGGGATCATGGACAGATCCCAACGGCCCCGAGACGGCCGCTAGCACAACCCAAACAGCCTGTAGCAGGTTCTAGAAGGAAGCGCAAGCTAGATATTGGTTTTGTGAATAATCCTAATGCCAGTCATAATAGCGAGTGCCACTGGTCGCAAATCCTTATACCGGGGGAGCTCAAGCGCAACCCATCTGATGATAAACACTCTCAGACATGGCTAGATCTTGGGAGATACGTAAGGGAAGTGTTTGTCGCTCAGGACACTCGTCGCTTTGTCGTAGGATTCACCCTCTGCGGATCTCTGATGCGGCTGTGGGAATTTGACTGGATAGGAGGAATCACACCTACTCAATTCGATATCAATCAAGACGGGCTGCAGTTTGTGTCCGTGGTCCTCGGCTTTCTCTAGATGAATCAGGAGCAGCTGGGATTCGACCCTTCCACTATCACTGTAGACGGCAAGCGATGCATTAATATCCCACGGAACAACCAGACAGAATGTTTTATTATCGACGAGGTGATAAAGCGTTCACCCTGTATTGCCCGCTGGGCGACGACGTGTTGGGGCCCATCAAAAAGGGAATGAGCCGTAGCCATTGGTTATTAAAGATTCATGGAAGTTTTTGGAACGTGAGGAAGAAGGGCGATTACTACATGACGCGACCGAAAACTATGTTGTCAATGGAGCAAGATATTATTACCACTACGAGACTGTTCATGTGAACGGTGAAGATGATGATATCCGGGGGGCAACGTTCGAAAGGGTTTAGACAATACGAAAGCGGTCGTCAAGCTATCCTCAACGTCATGTTCCGTCGCCCGAAGAGAACTTGTTTGAGCTCTCCAACCAAGGGAGGAATAGGTGCTGGAGTACTAAATCGGGTACATCGTCGCGTAATCCTTCGCGATTACGGGAAACCTATCTACAAGGCAAGCTCCCGCGCGGCCATGCTCGCTGCGTTGGAAGGAATGTATTGAGGGATATAGGTCATTGCATACGCGGGCCGGGATGCTCCAATTAGACATTTCAATTAACAACCTCGCGATAGACGAAGGATGAAAATAATCCCTCTTGGCGGTCTTTCCTAATCGACCTCGACCTTGCGATTAAAGAGGAGCGAGATGGCGTCTCCGGGGCCCGAGGCAAGACCGGTACGAGAGCGTTCATGGCCACCGGCGTGCTTCGGGGCGAGAAGCATTCCTATATGCATGATCTTGAGTCGTTTCTCTGGGTGCTCTTCTGGATCTGCATTGACTATGATGGGGCCGAACGGAGAGAGAGTTATTCCGGAGTTCAAGGAGTGGAAATTATGTCAATACAGAGACGCTAGCTAAGTTGAAGAAAGGGGGGTTTGTGGGATAATGAGGATGATTTTCTGGACACTGTAAGATCGGACTTTGTGCCATACTACCAGCCATTGGTTCCTGGGGTCAACAGGCTGCGGAGGAAGGTATTCCCAGAAGGCAAAAGGTGGAAGAAAAGAAGAACCTAACCTTTATTCCAATGATGAAAGAAATAATTCAGGACAGCCAGAATGACCCGGAAGTCTTGGCGGGGTAGGATGACTTAACCCCGGCCGGAGGCATTTATTTATTTGCCTTGAGATGCTGGACGGTACGGTATGATAATTAATTAAATATAGACTGTCGCTCGAAGTCTCCATCTGCCAAGCGAAGTAATAACTAAATGCAGTGATGGTTAGTATACTACATATCAACTGGACATACACATAACAACTATCAACTATTTCTTCTCCTCATCTCCGAATTTTTAAACTCCATACTTATGCTGTAATTCTCTCTCCTGTGTTTCATCGTCGGGAGCGAATCACTTCTTTAGCTGAGTAAGTATGCGATGGACGAAGGAGCTTCAGATGTCTAATGGAGGAGGTTGGGCCGGTTGATATTCTCCTGTATCCAGGCCCTAACCCTAACTAGTCCAATCCCCTTATATCTCTCCTTATATTATAATTATTATTGTACATCCAGCCGGTATCCTTTCCTCAAACCCCGGGGAATTCTCCGCTCCGTGTCGGTGAGCTGGCTCATCGATGTCTTTTTCCGGATTAACATCGGACGGTTTGGATTCGATCGGCCCGTTTAGAATGAGAACTTCACCATTAGTTTTATCTGGGTCTTGGACATTGACGCAATTGGGTATCTCCTAGAGGATACCAGTGAAATGAGAGATGATAATAGACAGAATGAAACAACGGTTAGGAAGTTTTTTTTTAATAAGTAGATCTCGATGTCCCAGATTTTAGCTTCTGAATCAGGCGCTGTATCGATTGCTCTAGTGGAAGCAAGCAATGCATTTGGTTGCCTGATGGAGAACAGGGTGACAACTCTCCCCCACGTTGTGTAGCAGTGGCGCCAAGATTTGGATAAGCTCGCGTGTATGCTATAATAATAAACCCTGTTCCTCCTTTGGCACTCAATCCATCCTGTTGAATATACTTGACTTCAGCAGGCCTAAGTATTGCCCAGTTAAGATCTGCTAGGCCTAGTTCATCCCCTTATTCCATCCCTCTGTGTGCTTGAGTATCCACTTTTCCGCCATCTTGCTTTCATTGCCTCTGCCACATTGCCAGATAGAGAATTGAAGCCGACCGACCGTGTGGCATTGAATGGCAGGCATCCATTGACGAAATGAGAATCCTCCATTATTACCCCAGGGCCAGAAATGCTATCAATAAATACCTCACTACGCAGGGAACTCAAAGAAGGTTATTATAACTTACAGCTGCCTCACCTAGAGTGCTATAGGGAATGTCTTACCAATCAATATTCGTAATCCCTACACTTGTTAAGTAGAGGTAGGCGTAGCTCATTAGAATTGAAGGTTTGAAGGTGCCATCAACTATGAGCTAATTTTCCTGCACAGAATCGCTGCGCAAACCCCACGGCTTCTGGATGAATTTGCGGCAGCTTTCGGCTAAGAACCATTTGCCCGAATCATTGAGTAACTCCTCCACCCGCCCGTGTACGGTAATGAAAACCAGCATCATAAATTGTTGCAATTAACAGTCCTGAGATTGTAGTAGCCTTCTCTTTATTTTCGCGAGCATTCCGAACAAGGCTTATAAAGCTAATATGCTCGGGCATCAATTGTGATGCCCAGGTTGTCACTGTTAAGAACTTGACGCTGTACTGAATATGGCACTGATGCAATACGCACGTCAAGGCTCTGTTCACCCCCGAAGGACATCGCTCCGAGAAGGTCCCAGATCCTCCTGTGTCGACCGATGGAAAGAACCCTAAGTTCGAAGACTGGCTAGTCGAGATTCGCAATAAGCTCAAAGACAACCGTGACCGCTACCCTACCGGTTCCTCGCAGCGTACCTATCTTATTACACGCACTGGCGGTAAAGCTAGACAGATTCTTGGTCCTCGACTTCAGGATGATAGTGTTAATCCCTTTACCTCTATCTAGGAGATGTATGATGCACTACACTAATTCGCTTCCCGTAACCCCCCCATCGTCAATAGGAGCACAGGCCAAGCTCCACACCCTCCGCATGACACGTAAGGTTCGAGAAATGTGTATTGCCTATCGAGGCTCAGCTAAGACGTTTGATGAATACTGTGGGTAAGCTGGGCTCAAGTGATCCAGTCTTCAATGAGTTCGATGAGGATTCCAGGTGTTGTAATAAAGAAGCATTTAATCGCAGCAATCGCACCTTTGACAAATCAGAATGGAGGACTAAAGGACAAGCCCGGTTGGTGGTGGAACGGCTAGAGGAGCAGCTAAGGTACCTATGAAGCTTGACGATGTGGCCCACGACAAGCTTCGTAAGGAGAATAAGTGCTTTTACTGCCGTGAGGCTAGCCATACTGTTCCATACTGTCCCCGGAAGCTTGCCAAAAAAGGACAACGAAGGCAGCCTTAGGACCGTGGAGGATGTCGGCAAAGATACAAGCATTGGTGAGGAAGGCTCCCAGTCGGAAAAAGCCTCGCTCCTGATGAGGGAAGTCTTCGCCTTAGGACGCACTTTTATTAGAATCAACTGCGCAACGTTAGACCTTAGCAAGCGGCTAGGAGGACGAAGTTTGATTGTGTCAATTCAGGTTGCTAAGAATGGATTCAAAATATCCGAATGAACAGCGTTAGTTGGTTCTGGAGCAAACGGATATTGTTTTATCAAGACGGATAGAGTTGTTCGAGACAAGTCCCCTTCTTCAGACCCCTACGATTCTCCTGAATGTAGACTGCCGAATCCATGGGATATGATGGCCAGAAAGAAGAAACTGCTACGCACATGATCCCTCTACACTTGGATGTTGATGGTAGGAGATTCAAGGATACCCCATTCCTGATTGCAGATATCGGGGATACGGACATCATTCCTGGATGGGCATGGCTGGACGTACGGCAACGACTGTTGGATATGGCCACAGAAGATAGGCCCTTGACAGATCCTATTTGCCATTACGATTATCATTACGAGAGGGTCATACCCAAAGAGATCTTGAAGCGTCCTGTGCCGAACCCTGCACATCAAGTAGATGCTGAATGGCGGAATCGCTTGGCTCGAGAATGAGGATCGGCAGCTGAAGAAACAAATTGTTGCGACATGTCAACATGAAAGGACCAACTCACTACTTGATTGGACTGACTGGGAGAAAACAGCTACGCGATCTAATTGGTCAAGGAAAGCCACTGATGCATGGTACTCAAATCCTAGACAATCAGAAGTAAGATATCCACCATAGCGGGGAAAATGAAAGACGCTCTAATCAGACAAAACAGATGAACGTCTCTGACATCCAAGTGCGTAGTTTTGTACGGGCATCCCTCTGCTTGTCATCATCTTCCTTCTGCGATTGATACACATTGAAGGAGAGGTTGAAATTTGAGCGCCCATCCATCATTCATTAACATTGCGTAAGGATCCACCGAAACTTGGGTTCGGGTTGGCGTATCTTCGGCGTTATTATCCGGCCTTTCTCAGTTTTGTGGATGTATCACTCCGAGTTCGTGTATTGCGGATAGCGCGTTGTTGGACCTAGCTTCGTGAGAGGCATTTCAGTGCCTTGAACAATAAATACCATACAAATCTCTCTACTTGGCTTCGGCGATGAACTCCCTTGTTCCAATCGTCTGAAGACTTCAAGAACGCTGTTGATTCGTTGGTGATTGACATAGTTGGTGAATTCACGGTTAGTTAGGCTTGGTGTCTTAGAATAAGGGTAATCACCGGGCCGGTCGGGAATTCGGCTGCTGTGGTCAACATCCGTCGAAGTGAAGATAGCTTATAAGACAAATCAGACTCTTAATTATCAGAGTATGGAGGTGATTGTGTATTCAATATCTTCTTTTAGTGATTTTACCTAGGGATGTGCCCATACGGTATATACACATTTTGTATGGTATATACACACTGGCATAACTGAAGTTGGTATTACTTGTCAGAACATCTAGAGCAGTCATTATCATGAATACAGGTATTCCTCATCATCCTCTCCATGTTCCTCGGCCTCGGCAGCCTCTATCGCCTCCACGTTGCCGTCGCCAGCGCTGTTTCCATTACCAGTGTTATCCCTGTCCGGCCAGTCAGGCACAGCTTTAAGTATG
>JAHQZX020000397.1:0-12236 GCA_019804575.2 Pseudotulostoma volvatum
TCCTCATGGAACAGGTTAGTGAGGCTCGGAAACTCTTAGACTTGAATGAGCCTCTGTACGGGAGAGTTTCTATCCCAAGATGGAGGGATGAAATGACAGTGGAGCCCCCGTCGACCGATTCTCAGCTAGAAAGCCAGTTGAGAATGTATCAACGTCTGGCGCCTGCTAGTTCCCTTAACCAGGGGACTAATATACTAGCTGATCTCCCTCGCTGTGAATGCCGATGGTTCTGTACTTGGCAGCTTCCATGCTGCCATATCTGGCATCACCACTTTCTCTTCGGGTCATTATGCCTGCTCATCTTACTCAGTTAGTGGACATATGGGCGGGAAATGGATATGGAATTCATGAGGAGATTCTTCAGCCTTTCCAAGGGTCCCTAGACAATGTCTGGTGTCTCCCCGCGGGTTAGTCTTGATTGGCGTGAAAGGCTGGAATTTTTAAACGCCAAGTTCTATTCAATAATAGAATGGCTTGACAAGAAAGGCGTACCTATAGAAGGCAAGAAATTGGGGCTGTCTCACTTTGTTAACGGAGTGTCCAAGCGTCTGATCGGGATCGACGATTTCACTTTAGAAGCGTGGTACCAGGAGCAGTGTTGGTCATAGAGCTAACGCTACAGTCTTATTTTCCTTTGCTCTTCTATTTTGAGTGCTCTACGGTTATCCTCTGCAGATATACAATAGTGATCTCTATTTATGACTAGCGCTGAAGCCCTTGAAGACTACATACGGACGGGAAATATGCATACATAGATTCACTTATATCCAGGAACTCCCCCGCTTCGGAGTCCCACCCCCTACTACATATTTCCCTTTGACAATGAATGAGGTTGATACTCTAACTGATAAGCCATGATATGGCTATATTTAGTCTTTCTTTGTACCTAACACTGATAGTAGTATCCTAGTTAGCATGCAATTTTCGCTGGTAATGATGTTAGCCGGTAGACTGTAGAACTTGAAAAGTGTGCTTGGGTATTTGCCTCTCCTGTCCGCAAGTCAAGCACTTCTCTTATATCTGATACCCCAAGCTGACGGAGTAAGTTTTTGTCTAGTAGCTCCATTCTGTACGCGGGAGGATAATAATTGTACCGAAGGATATATGGCATACACGCTTCTCGATCAGAGTACCCGAGATACTACATGCGTAACCACTAGGTATAATATGTAGTTATGTCCTTTGTTAGTTACTATGCAAGTTACGAGATGCCCGCATGCAGATACTGTCGGTACAGCTAGTTGTTGCGAATGCTAGTAGCAACTTCCCATACCGTAGGGACATGCCGGTAGTTTGGTTTGGGAGTGAAGACTATTGGAGAAGCCTATAGTAGTAATAAGGTACTGGAGTTCTAATCCTACAAGTGACGGGAACTCAAGATATGGGAACCGGATTGAAGGATACAAAGAGAGCCTTCATGTCCGCAATGATTGTTTCTTTAAGATAGACAAGAAATTGATTATTGTGATTATTGAGCAACCTCTTTATGTACACACAACCACCGTATTCTACCAACAGATACCTATCAATATATATGTGTGAGGCAGCCAAACTACGGTTTACAAACTATAACCAACCATTGACTTAGTTGTAGGCTCAGCATCCATAAAACTTCTGTCACCTATGCAGTTGATGCCAATCTTTATAGCACAAGCTATAATAGAGAAAAATGTATAAAGCACAAGCTCGAAGCACAACATGTTACATCATGGTATACTACTAACGCAGTAACGCTACCTAAGATACTGGGAAATATACTAAACCAATCCCTCTCTCTAAGAGTCAAGTCAGTCGTCATGATCCGTGAAATTGCGGCTTTCATGTCGGAGAATCATATTTTCTGCGGCTAGTTTCTCTATAGTATTTGCGGCCTTCTTTGCTGTACCGTTAGGCGAATCTTCGTGAATCTGGTGAGTAAAACGGCATATTTTCTTTGAGTCGACATCTGACAGGGCAGATGAGCCTGTTGCGGCCGTAGATGGAGATGATTAATACGTTTCAGCTTCTGCGGGCTCGACTTTTTTGATAACTATGCTGGGATGGAACAGGGTTGAGGACAACACGTGACTATTCACTTCTAACGTTTTCCTCGGGAGAAAGCCTTGATGAGAGCTGACCAAAACAATCCAAAGAACTCTCGCTTTGAGAGTGATCGTTTTGCTTGGCTTTTGAACTGCCATAAATAAAGTTTTTGAGCATAGAACTGTGACGATGGACCAAAAAAGCCAATATCCAAAGGTTGAAGCCGATAGGTTGAGTGAGGAGGGAACACTGCGACAAGAATTCTGGCTTCCATGCCCATCGAGAATAAGCGTACGGTAATCCTACCCTGACAAGCTTTTGCCTTAGAATAATACCGTTGTAAGCCACTCAAACCCCAAATTGTCGTTCGTCCAACTAGCGGGGAGGAAGCAAAGTGTGTCTTATGCTTCGCTTCATCCAGCTCCTCAACCCGTATCCATTGCCGTCCCCAGTTGGGCCTGGAAGATCAATGTTGGGGGGATCTAGGAACCATCCATGCAAATTGACCTTATGCACGTAATCCATTCCCGGTTACCATCATGACCTACTCCAGAGAGTAAACCTTCTTTTAATAGACTTTCTTAAGCTTCCGAAGGACTCCAATGAGAAATCCCTTCTCGTCGGACGTCCATATTATAGGTGTTTTTTTCATGGACTTCGTACTGGTATAGTATTTCCGAATCTATCGATTCCTTAGCATAATCCAAAAGCAATTCTGAAGTATAAACCTCCTCAAAATAAAGCCTATAGGCTCCTGGACTATCTGCCTTTTGGCGGCATAGATCGGTCATCTTTAAGAAGCCGGAATCAAGCCCGTCTCTATAGCGCTTGACAAAGTCTCTGGGCCAGTTCTTTCCCACTCGAATTTTGGCGATATTGAAAACAAAATCTCGGACCATTTGTACTACGGGCAGAATGCCCCGAATTGACATTTTACTAAGATAATCAATAAGAACCCTTTCTTGGGCTGGCGACATTTCACACTTGTATAGCCTATCTGCCTCAGAATGGGCTTTGTTTTGGCGTTGAAATTTCTTGAGAGTGTAGAACGGTTGACGTTCCATTTTTCAGCAGTGGCCTTATTTGGCGCTTCATGGGATCTCAAATCATTCAACGCCTTGTTAATCGGCCTTACTTTGACGGAGTTATGACTTTTTAAAGTTACTAGGGGGGGGTATAGAGCCGTGCACGTAACGGAGAAAACGTTTAGCTATCACACAGCCAACTCCCAGAAGGTAGACGCTCTACGTTTGAGCATGTGTTACTACAAGAGGAGCCGGTACGGGGAAGGAGACATGGACCTGGAGCCGGAACTGGCCGAGGACGTAGAGAGGAATGAGAGCTGAACAAGGATATCGAGAAGACAAGGACGGGGAGCCGGGAAAGCTGGACGAGGATCTCGATGGATGAAGCAAGAAAGGGGATACTGCATGGAAGCTCTCTAAGAAACTCTCTCTCATGGGAAAATCTAGGTGATGGTGCAAGGGAGTTCTGCACCTCGCTGACATGCTCCACCTATCAACAAGGACAAGGTCATGGCCAAAGTAGATCAGGATCGATAGGAACCGAGATACTCTCCAACCACCCTTGCCAATTTAAATGTTGTAATATCTAAAATAAATATGTCAGTTATTTATTTCCTTTTTGCCAAAAGCTAGAGATATGGGAAACATGCACCCTGCATACCATTCACGAACAGCTAGCTGCACACCTTCATCATTGAGCCATAAGAGCACTTTTGCAAAGCATCCTACTTTCCTTCAGGGATTTTGGGCTCACGGATCCAGATACCTCACTGTTCCATGACTTTTCGCCTTAGCAGAATCATGATTACAAACGTAGGGACGCTCTGTTTATTATCTACGACGCGAACTGCGGCTTCCTGTAACAGCCTGAGGCAGAGAGGAGGGTGCGGAGGAAAGGGGGGCGGGTGACGTTACGGCGTCATATATAAAAGCAACAACACTGCTCGATTACAGATCAAACTCCGACCCTTCGCAGTAAAGTCTTTTCATCAACTAATATGGGGGATACCATATCTTCGGTTATTAGAACACATTGCAGTGCTTCCTACGGCATCTCCGAGGTGCACGCGGTGCTAGATGGCCCCTTGGCTTTGACTGTTGTATTAAAAGCTCCATTATTCTGCGAACGCAGGTTGCGATTCTATGCTCGCGAAGTGCTTTAATAGCTTCGGTATAGTAGTGATATGCACAGGACAATTAACCATCCGCAGCCAAGAGAACGAGCCTGAGCTGGCGCTTCTTTTGAGGGACTACAATCGCGAAGTGTGTGGTGATGTCAAATCCTTTTATTATTAATCTAGAATTAAAGTAAGAGATCTGGGTAAAATAGCATTATGATGCAACAGATGTATCATCGCTTTTCAATAACTTGAAATAGGGAAACTGAAAGTTGAATGCCCATCTCAGAATGATGTGCTTTACGTTGCCGCTTGGCAGTTTAGGCTAGTCTCCTCCCAGAATAGAATAGATAATCAAATAGAGGAATGGAAAATGAAGAGGCTTCGATTGCATTGGACATGACATGTGTCTTAACCTATGATGTCCAACCAATGTCCTAATCAAGTGTATGATAGATCACACCAATATTCCATTTTCAGAAACGAGAACGAGAAAGAAATCAACGACTGAAGAAGTGTTTAGAAATACTGACCGACACCGTAAATTCTAGGAGAATAGAAGGATTGAGTCATGGCTTCTAAGAAATTACGCCACTCTTTCTGATCCCTTTTGTATGAAAGGAGCTTGGGACATTCAATTCATCAACAGTTATCCAGAGGCAATACAGATCATTCACCTCAACGGGTGGACATTGAGGATAAGAATAAGACTACAAAGAACAAAGAACAAAGATGAAGATGTGGTTAATCGTGAGAAAGAGCCCGAGACGAACATAGGTAACAACTGTAGAATAATAGGGACGCAGAGATGAGCACGCTGTTGATATCATGTCAATATCAACAAGCCATCACGGTAACGATACTTCACGACAGCAGTGCCAGTAGTGCCAGTAGGTCTTCAATAGATACTGTAGGTGCCACATATAGACATCGATTCTAGCATCTGACATAGATATCCAGAAGGGATATAACTGCTATGGATATATCATCACTCCAATTTAATTAAACCGTATTTCATTAACTATGTTATAATTCCCGGTCGAAATTCTATATTTTTGTTGCTCATGATTCATAACTCATAATTAGGTATTATATCAAGCTTGACGGACAGCTGGAAAAACAAGCTTTGCTAGCTTGATTATAGCTATTCTCCGCAAGCTGTAATGCTTCAGTAAATAATCATGACATCGCCTGACAAACATACTCTTATGCGATATGCAAGTTTTCCCGAGTGCGGGCCGTTCCAGCGGCCCTGCCTCAGGATCCTGCATCAAGCTGATTGCAATACAGTGACTCAATATCACACAATTGAACTTTTAGGCTGCCGGGCAAGCGTACAGTTAGATGCCACTAGATCTCGAATCACCCACCGCCAACTGGTTCCAACTCTCTCGCGGTCAGTCGTAACCCATTTCTCGACTTTTCGTCTCCATTTCTCTTCTTCTGCTCTTTGCCGTTTGATGAATTCGGGTCCGACATCGAATTCTTCCGTGATGGGAGAGTCGTCTGAAGTTTCACCACCACTTCTCTCATCACCACTTGCAAAGAAATCAGCTCCATTTGTGCCACCGATGGTTCTTCCTGCCGCTGATCTGTCTTCTAGGTCGTCCAAGCCGGCAAAGATATCCTCTTCTTCGTTAGGTATCACAGATATCCCATGTTTCCCCTGTTGTGCTGGAGCCAGTTTGAGCCAGCACATTCGTTGCGGATCGAACACCATTCCACCGACCACCTGCACGCCTTGCGCTGCCGTCACATTCGTGATCAGAGCAGGAGCTACTTTCGGTGACTTGGGACAACATATAGCATCAAATTCGGCAACAGCGTTCTCGTTTCCTTCCCAGCGCCACATAGCGGGATTGTATCGCATGTCCTTGACAGCTATTTAAAAAAAAAAAACGTAAGATGAAATTTCCGGGTCATGTACGAGAGTCGAGCTGACTTACACTTAGCTTCGTGGACGCCCGTCCCCAGCGGCTTGATTAAATGAGGTCTGGCGCTAGATGTCCCTGAACCCTTTCCTTTCCTATTCCGAGTGGGTGCATTACTGACAGGACCGCGGAAACCAGCCTGAGACTTCCAGTTGGGAAGCGGGACAAGTGGCGCACTATCTCGATCTTTCGTATTGACAGGCATGGCAGCAATGCGTTGTTCCCGCGCAATTCTTGAGGCATTTGTATCTCTTGCAAATCTAGGAGTGACATCACGGGGGCTTAATGGCGTGACTGGGGGGACCGGGGTCTCCGTTCGCGACGGTGATGCACCTTGAGTCTGGTACAACCTGCTCCGTAGTAGCTTTGGGGCACCGTGTCCGACGGGATTTTTGATGAATTTGCTCTCGACAGATGTGGATGTCGGCAGATCGTCAAAGGACTCCAATTCGGTTCCATCCCCGAAATTTCGTCTCCGAGTGGGTCGGGTAACGGTGCGTTTAGCGGCGGCAGTCAAAGCCTCTACCCCCAATCCATTGCGAATATAACCGGGTGTATCCGGACGGACGAGCCCGGAAATTCGAGGCCCTGATCGCTGAGGGGAAACAATGTCCCCAAATCCATCAGAATCGTGAAGCCGGTGATGACGGGTGTATTTGAGAGCAGCATGATGAGACTGGCCTTGGGGCGGACCAGCTGGGAGGAATGGTCCTTGGACCCTACGATTTTGACCAAGTTGGAACTCGTTTGTCACCCGGTCGACAGGTGTTTTCGGACGCAGGAAGGCAGAGCGATTGGGGCCATCTTGGCGAGATGGCGGCCGTGGAAACGGTAGGGCCGACTTTAACGGCCGAGCATTCCCTATAGATGGCATAGACCGCTTCGCTTTCAAGAACTGAGCACTGGTGGTGGTGGGCTCACTCTTCAGCGCTTCTTTCGAGGTTCCTGATCCGAGAGATTTCCGACCCACAGTTGATGGCGTAGATGGTGGTGATGCCGCGTTATTTACGGAGAAGTTCGGAAGAGAGGTATGAGTAGTGTGGCTGATCAGTCGCGAATGAGGTCGCCGAAACTTGGAGATAGGTGCCCCGCTCTCCGAGACGGGTTCAAGGTTGGAGCGAGAACGATCGGGAGTCGAAAGACGTGGTATCCGAGTTTCTGATGTTACTTTGTTCGTAAATGTAATACTAGTAGCAGATCGGCGGGCAGGGCTCGCTGGTCGCGCCGTTTTGCGTTTGATGTTCTGATTCAAAGTTAACTTTGCAGAGCTAAAGACATCGCCATTGCCAATTTCAAGATCCGTAAAGAAGTCTTCCTTCTTGACCTCTAGCGTTGATAACTGTGCTTCTCGCGAACAGTTTGCCAACGATGTCATTTGGATATCCCGACGCTTCTTTAGTGATTCCTCAAGGTTCAGAGGGCCTTCGGGAAGAACCAAACCGTCCAAGCCTTCTTCGCTTTCGCCGGTCAAGCAGCTTGAAACGCTCGGACTGAAGGCCGAGATTGATGAACTGTGGTTTGACCGCCCATCTTTGCCGGTCCCGGCGAATCGGACACCAATGCTGCCTTCTGCCCACTCCACGTCATCAAAATCGTCTAAGCTAAGACTAGAGGTTCTCGTCATGGTTCCGCGGGTAGACAGTTTTAATGGAGAGCCATCCGGAGGCAGTTCGAAATCTTTTTCGAAGTCTTCCGTGTTAGAATTGAATTGTCGGGGGCTCAGGGGAGTGCAGGCCGTGATAGACATTTGAGATCGAGATTGAGCGATTCTGATTGTAGGGATATCTTGAACGCTTATAACATCATTAGCCCCTCGATATCTGCCTAAGCGGCCTAGACCAGTGTTAGACTCAGGTGACATATTGGGTGAGCTGGTCGTCGCCAAATCGCGGGAGTTCACTGGGCTCGACGCAAGGGAGGAGCTAACTTGACGCAGAGTGTCGGGAAACATTCTTTCGTCTTGAGCCTTTAGTTCTAGCTCGCCGTCCACACTAAAGAGTTCTAGATCTTCAGACCAGTCATCGATGGAAGCCGTCCTGGCTTTCCAGTCGCCGAGCCTCTTGATGGTGCCACCAAGCAGAGCTGACTGGGGGACATTATCTGGGATGGGGATTCCCGCATTGCGGGCCGAGACAATCGCCTCCTGAATGGCTCCCTCATCGCTGTCGCGAAGTAAGACCTGCCAATCTTCATCGCCGACACTCGAATCAAGATCGGAGCGTGCAGATCGTCGAGACGAGACAGAGTCACGATGGCCCGAACGTCTAACGGATGAACCCGTCACAGAGGTTGCGGCCGACCCGGTACGAATCTGAATGTCATCCACACATTGCAAATCCCCGTCATCGTCCCAACATTCAATTGACCCCTCATCGCGTTGCCGCCAGGATGTTGCTGCCTCCATGGGGGATGAGCGGCTTTGGGCGAGGTGCGTTAAACGTAACCATGTACGTGACCGAAGGCGTTGACAGGAAGGTTTATTCAGATATTTCGTGGCTAAGAGATGTTGGACACTGATGTTGAACAAGGTGGATCTCGGAACGTCATTCTTTTTGACAAGATCACATTCGATTCGTACTCGGCTGCTTGGCGAGTCAAGGCGATCTCAACACTGTGGTGATGCAGTTGGGATATTGGATATTAGAGAGACACGTTATCGGGACCAGGAATTGTTGACAAACGAGTTGCGAAGAGAGAAGGGGGGAAATGGCGTAGTCACGAATGCAGTGAAGGAACAGTGGAGAGATAGGAGATTACAACCTTGGTTCCAAGGAAGAGTTGTTGAAAAGTAGGGGGGATGGTGGAGAGCGAGAGGGATCAGCGATGAACGAGATACGAATTATAGATGTAAAATATAGATAAGTAGAATTCCGAGTGATGACAGGAATGTGTTGTTATTAAATGCAAGTTGGCTTCGGACAAATCCAGGATTTAAAGTCGGAAGAATAAGTTGGCTGTGATGATATGATAGGAAGAAGGGAGGAGGAGGAGAAGAAGAAGAATGCAGAAGTGGAGCAGGAGCAGGAAGCGCCGTCAAGATCGATCAGGTGGCTGGGGCTGGTTGCCGGTTGCTGGTTGCTGGTTGCTGGTTAGGGCTGGGCTCATCATGATTTGTTAGCAACCGCAAGAGAACCGATGATCCCGTGATGTGTTATGTATATTAAAAAGCTCTACTTCAAAGTTCTAACCATGAATTAATTCTAATTCATATACAGGTCGAATATGTAGGAGTAGTCGATTCGATATATATCATAACCATACGATAATGATAGGTAGTATCTTCATCATAAACATGTACTGTATATATGCCTAGTAAGTTAATAATGTTATCGTTGGGGACATTCACAACGCTTCTTCTCAACACAACCCCCAGCATACGGTATTCCCTATCACCATCTATAGGGAAATAGTGATAGATTCAAAACGGACCAGGCAGGAACTTCGAAGAGCACGCTGAATCACTTTTGTATAAGGAACCAATATGTCCGGTCATTTACCACCAGTAAATGTACATTACCGGATTAATATCACGGGAATTGATAATTGATAGGGATACCCGCTAAATTTTTTAGTATAAGCCTGAAAAACGCATACAGCCAATGTTACATGCTAGCACTTTTAGTGTCAGCCGCAACATTTCACCAAACTATGTCAACTTACTCACCGCTGTCAGTGTCGCTGACACCAAACTTCAACATCGCAGTCAAGCCTGAAATTCTATTTCTTATGTTGAGCATACAGAACCGATACTAGTCATTCATCTTCATCGTTGGTAGTCTCTTCTAAGCTACTTACTACCTTCAGTGAATAGCGCGTGTTCAACTAAGTAGGCAAGATGGCCATCATCTTCACTAGGGTTCTCCAGCGGAGGCAGTCTCTGGCACTGGAAGGAAGAGTTGTTCCTGGCTTAGATAGCCAGTGAGGTCCGACTTGTGAAGCTATACCGGGCGGTGCTGTCGGTACAAATGGTGACGGGAACTTGGGAGAAGACATTGCAGTGCATACAAAAGAGTGTTCTTTCCAAATCCCATTAAAGATTGATTATTACTCTATAATAGAGTCACATCCCACTCTTAGCTACAATTCTACCGGTCCCCATATGAGGCCTTGGCCCCGTATAGGTAGGGAATAGAATTTTGGGCTTGACTCTAGGCGATTTATTAGGCATCAGCAACATTTGACGGTAAGTAATAAGTTGGGAACATGGTGAAATGTTGTGGCTGACGCTAAAGTGTTAGTGTTTTCTGGCTTATACTTAGCGGGGTGTCCCTATCTGGTAACAATGACTAATCAAGATCGTTAACCCAAGTTTGTTATCTGGAGTCTGGACGCATGCCGAGCCGCGACGCAACCAGGAAATCAACACCCAGCACTTTGTATGTAAATGCTTTTATCAATCAATATAGCGTATTTTAAATTTTAAATTTTAAATTATATAAGATTATTATTTGGGATATGCTCTATATATTTCATCTTGAAATTTTTAATTAGAACATGTTGGGGTCTATTTATTTGCATGAGAAATTTTACATTCAAGAATGGCTCGCCAATTTACCCCGATTCTCTAAGTAAAAACACGAGTTTTCAGCACTAAAAAGTTCTAAAAATCCAAATATTCGATTCTCTTTATCTTAAATGCGGGAAACCAGCTGATTATAGGTTGTTGTTGATGTTATTTGGCATTGGTTTCACGGGGTTCGCCCTCCCTTGTAGTCGATCTGTTTAAGGGCGGTGAAAGATTTTTTTGGCGAGGTCACCGTACTACCGAAGAGCAAATTTAAAACCGGTGCCAAATAGCATCAACAACAACCCATAATCAGTTGGTTTCCCACATTTAAAATGAGGAGAACTGATAAATATTTGGATTATTAGAACTTTTTAGCATTCAAAGCTCATATTTTTACTTAGAGAGCCGGCACAATCTAATGGTCATGGCGAGCTATTCTTGAATGCAAATTTTCTCATGCAAATAAACAGACCCCAACATGTTCTAATAATATTCGGGATGAAATCTATAGAGTATGTCCCAAAGAATAAATTTATATAATTTAAAATTCAAAATACGCTGTGTTGATTGATAGAAGAATTTACAAAGTCTCAAGTGTTGATTTTCTGGCTCGCCTTGCGTCACGGCTCGGCATGCGTCCCTAGTAGCGTCTTAACTGTGAGAGTTATCACATGACTTTTTTTCACAGCTAGTGGCTTACTAATACGTATGGTAATATTCGTAATACACTGGATTAGTGTAATAATACGAAAATTACCGGCGGCGCGCCTCAGTATTGAGCATCTTCAAGTTAACTAGTTTAGGGCTTTTCAATTTTTCATTAACATTAATATTATGAGTTAATACTCATTTCTCTACTTGACATTCCAATCATACCCATTATACCAAATGCGATAAAAACGCCTCGCCTAAACAAGCTCAATGCGCATCTTAACTCAGGCAATAGGTTGAGTGCCTGAATTACCCCCTTTGCCATAAATGAAGAATTGAATGTTGATTTCGACAATGATAGCAATGAGGAGGCGCTGTTTGATACCAACTCAGCCGTACCAGAATCTACCATGTCAAGGAGGACTCTCTACGTCAAGCGATATACCGATCGAAGAGGAAACAAAGGACCTCTGAGGGAGTATATAACAGACATGGAGGTAGCAATAAAATACTGAGTGAGGCACAAGAGGAGGCCATCCGCCAGTACTGCTACGAACAATACTCCACCATGATCCATTCCAACTAACCACATGACCAACCGACCACATGACTGACCCAAACATCAATAAGTCCGCAGGCTGATTTCCTCTTCTTTCCTTTCCTTCTTCAAAGCTATTATTTTTAGTGATTAGCGCCTAATACCATAACTCTTCTTCCCTCTAGATTAGTAATAGTATTAGCTGGCATTGTCACACCAGCCACCACAATATTTTTTTTCCATCGGTTGCACATAACAAAGTAGAAAATAATTAAAAAGCTATGAAATCTGCATTTCTCTGAATAGAGTTGGCTGTTTATCGGGTTCTCGAACAGGGTGTAGATCCTCCGGACATGGCAACTGGTTATTCCGGGTGCACTCCTTCAGGCGCTGGAGTCTTGCTTTCTCATCCTTCCTAGCCTGTATCCCTCACTGTTTAAGCTG
>JAHQZX020000398.1:0-12222 GCA_019804575.2 Pseudotulostoma volvatum
CAGGCCAGAATACCCAAGGTGGTCCGTGCGCAGTCAACTTGGCCGCAAGGTCAGATTTTACGATTCCGCCACCATAGGTCCTGGCAAGACTCCTCTCAGTATCTGACAGCACTTCTTATTTCCTGCCCACAAAATGGGCGTTTTTTGGTGGCTCTTGTGTACCACCCAACACGTCAAGCGCGATGGGCGGGATATCCAGCCCTCGCATCCTTGGTAGCTTTATGAGGATCGAGTGTTTAAAATATATTAGGCCGTTTCAGGAACTAGGAAAGAATAAACATAGGTGCAACTAAGCTCTTTGATGCGTAAACTTTGGACATGGACACGTGACGTGAAGATTTCCGTGCGCAGCACGTCCGGAGCTTCTCTCATCCTGATTAATGGGCGACACTCAATGGGAGAGGTGATGTGGTTTAACGAATATCACTTGGGTCACCCGAATACATCATCTCAGCCTTACTTAGGCTTTTCCCTTTTTGCCTCCATGATGGCTCTAAGCCTACTGGTAAGGTCGAGACCGACATCACGCTTGCTGCACGCCCACCAGTCCACTTCAACGCCGAGATTGTGCCCGCCCGGCGATACTCAGGGACGACTGCTGGGTTTTCAGTATTCTTCGACAAGCTCAAGCGAAAGGCAGCTTCCAGATGAACGGCTATCTGCAACTATTGCCACGAGCTCACAGGCACAAGTCGATACGCTGGCCCCCGAGAATGCAATCTCAGAATCCTCACGCGATCAAATCTACAAAATTTTAGAGAAGCTCGAACTCGGTAACCGACAAGCTGCTAATACCACAAAGTCGATGAGAGAGTCAGAACTCGAGGGCCCAGCCCTGAGCCAACAAGCGCAAATACAAGCCCCTTCCGATACACGTTCCCTCTCCTTAGCCGTTGGCGAGTCTGCCGGCACGGATAACTATCGTATCCCTATTCGTCGGGTTGAGCTGAAGCTGGGAACGATGCTTGGGCGCCAGGTGCATGTCGAGCCGGACAAGGGCGTGGATCTCGCCGCAGCAATCCGGAATCTCCAAATCAATTGTGTGGTGAACCGGGTTCGGGCCCAATCGTTTCAACAAAAGTTTCATGTTCGGAGGGGCCAGCGGCGCAAGGATTTGAGACGAGACCGATGGAGAAGGTTATTCAAATTTTCCTTTCAGAAAACCGTGACTAAGATTCAGAAGATGAGAGCCCAAGGATGGTGAAAGTCAACGAAGTATCAATGAAAGAGTAGGAAGATGGTTAGTTAAACGGCGTGGGTTTCAGCCGGCGCTTCACTTCTATTCTTAAAAAAAATATTATGTGTATATATTAGTTACCATGTACCACTGCTATAAAGGTGCTTGCTGATAGGACTTCTATTTTCTCTTTGTGATAGATATGCATTGTATCATTATCTATGTCATTAGGGAGATATTCTCCGCGATGGATATCGAACTCTTGGGAGATTACCTTAAACTATTCTATATTTACCTGGCAAATAAAGTAAATTAGGGTGGCCAAACTATACCCAACAAAAATGACGGTAACCCGATATAAGAACACGAAGGACCCGTTCATACCTAAGATTAATCCTTTTTATCAGTTGAATACCCTCCATACCCGTATCCTCCAAGACCCCTGTTTCCACTTCCTTGTGCGTAACCGCCATACCCGTTCATTCGACCGTTGTCCCCGTAGGTGACTCCGGTAGCGTTCCCGATACGACCGAGTATGCCTTCCGATTTCCGCTTCCGACTTCCATTACGACGCTGCCAAAACAAGGTAACCAGAACGCCTACTCCGACTGCTATGGCAAAGAATAGAAGTTTCGCTAGACCCCTACCCAAAGCAGGTGGACCGCTAAATGAAGGAGACTCTATCCGACCGAGGTTCTCCCCATCTTCAAACCAGCTGACTCGAAATTTGAAGGTTAGAGGTTCACCGCGGATGACTTTCGATCCATGACCCGGAGTCCATGGGTTCTTCGCGCTCGCGAGGAGGGAGGAGTATTGTGCTTCCTTGCTCACACTTTTCTCTTCCTCACCTTCATTTTGCATCGTCATATTAGGCTCAGGAAGAGAGTAAGCGATCCCTGCGACAACATATCCTGGTGCAGTCTTTGCCTTCCTCTTCTTTGGAGATATGGCAGAAGCAAATTTATGAACCAACACATTCATGTTTGTCCAGATATGCAAGTGACTGCGCTGGAGTGTTCCCTGCAGCGCAATAGTCAAGGGAGTGTAGGATGGCCCATCTTCTGGCATGATTTCGAACAGGTCCTTGTTGTCTTCTGAGCTCCCGTCGCCACCGGCATCCCCATTCGCAGTCGGCTTCTCATGACCAATTTGGGGGCTCAATGAGCCTGTAGGGACTCGACACGCTAGGGGCACATCTGAGTGCACATAATACTCTAGTAAATGATACAGAGTATCCGGGAGCGCATCAATAGTACATGTGATAGTTTCTGAAATGCCGTAGCGAAAGGCGAAAGGAAAGGAAGTCTCATTGCAGGTGGGGAATGGGATATACTGCAGTTGCCCTGAGATATCTATAATCTGTTGTCGGAAAATCAGCGAGGCTCCCAGAACAAACCAGGAGATAAATAGATAAAATAAGCGGACGGAAAGAAGTATGGAAAGCGCTTTTGTGAAGTCAGGGGATCCATGTGACTGAGAACCTGAGATATCGCTAGGGTGGAAGGAATTTGCATACATGTTCACCAGATTCTCTAACATATAGAGTTCACCGATTAGCTTCCATGAGTTCACGATGTCTTTCTCTTGAATATTCGATCTTTTTGCCCTTCCGGGTCTTGAAATTCCCACGTAGGATCGCAAACGAAGGAAGCGACGAAACGAGGGAAGACGATCACTGAAAATGTACTTACATTGTTCGATTCAAACAGCTCACAGGGACCAGTTCCCCATACTGGTAGTATCCATCGCGAAAGGAGCTCCCCGCGACCACATGAAGTGGCAACGAGAAGGTAAGTAAAGACACCCAAGCTAGGTAACAATAATAGCGAGTGAAATGCAAATGGTGAAGATGATATGACATCTTTCCCAGTCCTGTCGTTGCCGGGAGAAAAGGGAAAGAAAATTGGTGGAAATTGAACGTGGCAACCCGAGCCGAGACTAGCGCATATCTTATATTATTAATACGAACCTAATGCGGCAAAGATAAGTATCATGGCTGGTACCATAAGCAAGTACGTCGTCGACTCTCTAGATTCAGCAAGGATAAATAGGATCTGCTAGTTAACGCGACAAATTCATAGTCATACATAGCCGAAACACAGATGCGGTCATCCCCCCAGCTTCTTGCTACCATTATACCCCACAGCCAGCCGTTGAAATTAAGGAAAGCGACTCTCTCGCTTGATCAGGTCGGGATTCCAATGATGTAGTAGTATGCTGGACTGATGCTGATGCCGATGCTAATGTGGTTGAATTTAGTTCATACAACGACAGAAGGTTATACACTTATGGCGAGAGATCATTAAGTCCATAAACAGTAAGATCTTCCATTGGGTACAAACCCCACAAAATGAAGTTTTAAGTCTCTTCTGTTACCACTCTGGGCTGAGCTTGTATTCTGTCTTAGAGATCCCGAAGACTCAAACACGAGACGAGTTGCGCAACTATGCACGTCAGGAATTTGAACGAAATCGCAACGTCACTGATCTGGTTAGTCTTGTACATATTATAAGTTGACTCGGCCCATCGGAAACTAACGGCTTTTATCCAGAACCATATTCGATATCTCCTCTCTGTATAATTCCTAGCCATCTCTTCCGGATTTCCCATATGCGCTAACGGTCTGTAGGCAGGAAAAGCCGAATTCGATACGATGAGAAGATACATTGACGAACAAGTGGCTGGGGCAAAGGATTGACCGGGATCTGTTCTTACACGGAGATATGTCCCTTTTGCATCGGTGTGTTTAACAATATCAGGTTCGAATATATCGAGGATAAGAGGTATTGGGACCGGAGAGCCCAAAAGGGTCGCCCAAACCTAGTCCCAAGCGTTGGTAAGGCTTTTATTCAACGTGTGGCCAAACCAGAAGCTTATTAAAATAGATAATGAATTACTTTTTTGAGAGATCGGATCTTATTAGTTATCTACCCGTGTTTTGGATGCATGATCTCAGGCTGTTCCCAACTTCCCAACTCTTCATTCGAATGCCTTCCCGTTCTCGCTTCCCGCCCACTAATTTAATCGCTTTCAATCGCTTTTAGCAGCAATTAGGTTCCCATCTTAGTTGTTATCGACCATTACTAAAAATATACTAAGGTAAGAAGGGTGTTAGAAAATTCTTGGCTGAAAGGCTAGAACTCTACCACCCGAACCTAATCTTATCTAGCACCAACGATCTCCTCGGCTAGCCATTTAGTGTACAAATTTCAGTTAGCAACCAAAGGCCTTGTACGCAACAGAGAGGGATAGCTCTCGTTGCCTCCAACCAAGAGCTATTCGCTAAGGGAAAGCCAGTCCTCGTCGCCTCTGGTTTTCAAAACGGGTGGTCCTCGTTGCCTTCAGCCCTTCATTACCCTATAAACATTCCCTCCCTTTCCTACGCCCTACAGCTAGCGACCCCAGCAAAGATAATAAATTCAGGACTTTTCAACTCAGAAAGATGGAGAAAGGGACTGGATGCTACCGAGGCCGAATCCGTTGATGAAATAGATGCCTACACTAACTGGAAAATATCAATTTACGATGAGAACGGGTGGCGAGACGATCAGTACTATCAGGACTTTGCCACATTCACCGAGCAAATCTTCAAAGACTGTGATGACTCCGACGCGGCGACCGCGAAACCACCTCCATGCGAACGGTGTTTATGTCCAGAGAGCCCGTGGAGTACAGGTCGCTAACGAACCATACACGGTCTTGCAGGAGCAAGACCCCTCAGAATGCCCCGAAGGAGTCCAGAAACAAATCGCTACTCCACGTGGCTTCAACTCCCGGCAGAATCCCGCAGTCCGACAAGCCTCAATAAGACCTACGTTCGGTCCGCCCGCATCCGTTCAACCAACGCTCACTCGCTCACTCCGCGATGTTGGTCTTTCAGACACACGAAGGAAGAACGCGAGCAATCGAGATGAAGCTTTGATCAATTCATCGATCAATCCATTGCCGATTATGAAAGTCACCAGATCGTAACTGACTCCGTTAATGACACCGATGATCCAGGTGAAGAAGACGGCCCGGACGAAATCGAAACCTGACTGTTAATATGGAATGTTAGCAACTCTCAGCAGGACACCAGTGACGCCTGCAACGGCTTTAGCGGATCGCTCTGTCCACTATTCTCATTCCCTGATGAAGTCAACTCCTATAGGTGATAACCCCTTTACTTATTCTACTACTGCTTGAAACTCTCGCTGTAGATTCTACCATGACACGTTCTATGGAACTGTCATTGATACCGGTCAATGCCTCACCTTCCGCACACTTACAAATACGCCAGCAGAATGGACCAAGCACCATGTATCTCCATCACCTCCCACTGAACTCCGACTTCCTAGTTTGTAGGGAAAGGGATGGCTGGCAAGGCCCCTTCTCATTTCTCTCTATTGCCAGTGAAACATGCAAGGTCGAATTACCCAGCGGCCCAACAAGTTTTAAGTTCACCGTTGTCAAACCCTATCGCCCAAAGAAGGTTTTCGAACAACACTCTGCAAAACCCTGTGCGTCTACCGAGATCCAGCCTATTCTAAGGCTTCATATCTTTACCACATGAATAGCACCCTTTGCAATATTCATAGGATATGATCTCATAGGCCTGCTGGGTTTACTCAACCTGTTTATCCCAAGTTGTGATTGTGGTTGTGACGACCCGGCACATACCCAGCTTTCTGCCTCCGCACACCGCCGGTACATGGGTTGAAGATCTTTTCTTTCTCTTTTTCTCTTTTCTCTTTCTTTCTTTTCGCTTCCTGTACTTAATATTTTATTGATAATAGCACCTACTTTGAATCAAGAGCTCCGTTATCTTTAGTTCATGTAGATTTGGCTACCTGTCACAGTGGTCCTGCGATATACAATGCCTCCTCAGCAATGGCCTCCCCCACAACACAACACCAACAATTTCTTTCCTAGAAGCCTTCTAGCCTTCGGCCTCTTGTCGGTCTCTTGCAAATTCGGTAAGTCAGTGATTTCTCGGCGCTACGCAGAATCGGTGGGTGTTTCAAGAGCTAACTGGACTCTGATGCTCACCAGCAACCATTATATGAACCATATCCCTGTGGGAACTTGTCTTAGCCGATATGCAGAACTCGGCTTGGAGATGTCTAAGGTTGCCTAGTCACTCTTTACCAGAAAATAAATAATTCAAAAATCGAATGAAACAAGACTTATATAAACATTTATTTTCGGTTAAAAGGGCATATTCTGCCTTATTGAGATGCCATAAGACTTCTGAGTCTCATGTTGAACGTGATAACAAATGGCTCCCACGTCAAGGCGTGTAAATTGTATGTGGAGTAGTTTGCTACACAGAGATTACTATGGAAATTTCAAAATCGATCATTGATACCTAGTATTTCCTCTGCTTTATCTTCTAGCCGAGAGTGGTGATCTCGGGACCTACTATGATAATCGATTTCCAGATTCCACCTAAATTTTAACGGTCTAGCTAGGCCCGACAAACCAAATTCCAAAGCCATAGAAAGCCTTCTGCTGTGTTATTCTATCTGATTGGAGTGCACCACCGCGATTATAACCTTTAAAGAAATAATCAAAGTTGCTATTAGAGGCATTGCTTCACATATGTATATTCATTAGTACTAGTATCTATCCAGACATCATCATCAGATTTCCATAGCAGGCAGCAGGCGCTGAAAGAGGTACCTATTGATACTCAACTCCCGGACCCATAGGTAATCAACAGGGAGACCTGATTTCTAGAGAATGTAATGAAGTCATGGGTAATAGATACTTACAAAAGGACTTGTGTTGGCACCGGGCCGGATAGCTGCTAATCGTTTCTATCAAAACTGGTAAATATTTAATACTACCTTGGCATGGGAAAGGAATGGGTTAGAAACATCATTGACTCCCAATCACTGCGCTTATAGGTAGGGTTACTCTACGTTCGGTGCTGGCTAAGTGCCGTATATGGAAACAGTCATAAGAAACATGCCGAGAATTAGGTATACGTGAGATAAAGGATACATCAATGATAATAATATAGGTACCCGAATACTTGGCAGAAGATATAAGCTCTAGCTAATGATAAGTTTATAAATAGCAATACATACCAAAATAATCGTGATGTTAATGTTACCAATATATTAGTTCAAACTGGGGAATAAAGGCGTGGTTCCAAGGGGCCATATAACTCCAGTCAACACTCCATGTTAAATGAGTGTTGAAAATATGCAAGTTCTTCATAGTCACAGTTAATAATCCAAAAGGATTACTTAGCTCACCCAAGGAGCTAGCCTTCCACTACTACACTAAAATGTAATTCTATTATCATTATTTGGGACCGGCACTGACGGTCTAGCCACGCATCTATGCCTTATGAGTTGATCATGACTCCAGAGCTATAGTCCCCCTTCAGAAGGTGGCGTCAGTGAGACATGAATTGAGAAGGTGTGCCGCCCGATTAGGTATTGGGCATTCCGTATTAGTAGTAGGATGTTACATAACGAAAAGGAGGTTAAAGCCTCTTTACTAGTGCAGAAAGCTGTATGTGGAATGTCTTTATAATAAAGAAATTCAGCATGATTTCAGAGCACCCGGATAGACTCGAAGACGGTGACAAGGATATACCTGTCAGTGGTCCAGTATGATTGAATAGGGTAGTTATATCGGATTACACTACTGCACTATACAAGAACCGTTAGCGCCAAATAGGACCCTTAGTGCCTAGCGGGACCCAGTACGCTAGAGGTCCAAACCCACGCTAAATGAAGAATTAGCGCTGAATGTGACCCCTAGTGCCAAACGGGACCCAAGGTCCAAAAAGCACGCTAAAAAGATTGGAGATACATTCGTTTATATGGATTCATTTGTACCAATTTATTATGGATATCATGCATTTACAAGATCTTTTCTATGTACTGTAGCCTATTTTCAAGAATTAAGAGACTATTAAGTTTGCCATTTTTCCTTAATATTCTTAGTTGCCTACATTATCTTCTCTTCCAAGCTTCTCTCAGATATCTCAAGAAGCAAGGCTGTGAGGCGCCTTACATTATAAGCATTGGAAGATGTTGGGAGCTCCCGTGGCTTCCTCTTGCCCACCGCGACATTCGCCAAAGCCCGACGTCATGGCCGCCCCTGGCCTTCTGCAGCTGCTTCTTAAGTTGGTTTCTAAGCGTCTTGTATCGAGCCTCGTCCGCCTAATCCTGGCTAGCAGCATTCGGTTAGCAGATATTCATTGCGTTCGGTCACTTTTACATTCAGTAGATCGACGACACATATTAAGCATAGTGTATCCAAGTGCACACTGTAATAAAATACGGCAATACACGACTATGCGACGCGACAAAATATAAGACATTGTTTATCAATGATAGCACTTTTGGGAGATAATCCTTACCACCCTATGTAATAACGAGTTGTAATTATTACACTCACCACTGTAGGAGGCTTCATTTCATCATTGTACAATAATCGAAGAGTATGACGGACTTCGTACGAAATGCTAATAATAAACAAAAATGGTAAGTCTTTGCATTAGAAGCTTTCGATCCAAAAGATAATTTTTAAATTTACCTACCTATGGGATACGCAGAGGACCAGCAGAATAACCAAGACATGAGTATCATTATCATAGGCATTAAAGAAACCTATTAGTATCCATATTTGAAGCGGATACAGGCTCTTTCGAGTTATTGTTGTTATTTAATTATTCAAGGGGTTACCACTTGATATGAGAAAATACCTTTCATGGCGGGATTGGGGAGGCGATGTGGGCCATATTCGCTTGGCAAAGAAATCTTTTACGGGTCCTCGACCCTACATCGGTATATACTCGCTTTTTGTGTGGGGAAATAATTTTCTGGTCTGTGCGTCGGACATTCGCAGAAAATATTCACTTGTCGGTTGGCGCGGTGTTCGGCAAGCGCCAGGTGGGTCCAGAATGCGAATGGCTTGGCACATATTCGCTAACGGATGTGCTGCCGAACAGGGCCTAAAATTCTGTCGTTTCCGGAGATACGGCATTATAAGACATTGGCCTCTACCGCTAGTCTAATTATATACATTCCGCTAATAGTGAAGAATAGGTAAGACCCAAGCCTAGCTAGTTATGTCAATCTTACACTAGACATATATTATGTACACACAATAAGAGTGTCAGGACGGAGTAGACAAGACAAGCCTCTGTACTGTGACGACCTTCTGGTGTCACATTCTACCGCCTGGCACCGCCTTCTACCTCCGGTTAGACTTTCTACCGTCCACGAGGCGAAGCCGTCTCTCTTTCCTTTCTCTCTCCTGTACTTAGTATTCTAGCGTATTAGCGCCCTACTGGGGCAATTCATATTTTTCCATTTAGTCTATGTCTGGCTCTTCGCGTGTACTATGGCCATGAATGTATATCTTCAAGTTGAAGTGTAAAGGAATTATCACTTATCACGTGGGCGCTAGCGCCTCGGCTAGTGACGGACCGCACTCTCAAATTCTTCATAATAATAGATAGTCCTCTAAGTGATAGCTAAGCTAATCAAGTCCTTCATTATTACTTCCAATAACATTCTATCACACGTACAGTTGACTAATATGCTCACTGCGCTCCATATTCCTATGATTTTTTAACATGAAGCTATTCTATTTACTCGTCAATCAGCGCCATAGCCCTTTCATTCGGGTTGGGATACATGCAGAGTGCATAGAAATCCATCCAGAACTCGCGAGCTTCGGTATAATCGGGCATGTGCTTTCGCAGCAGGGTCTTCCATTCATGATCTTCTTGGCTCAAACCAATTCCTGCACAAGTAAACTCCCACCAAACAGGAAAATAACCACTATCTTCCCAATCAAGAATACCAGCGAGATTTCCATCTTTCACAATAATGTTCACAATGGTTAGGTCGCCATGGGTAAACGTATATGGCATGGCAGAAGGCATGCGTTCCCGTATCCGCCGGCGAATTCTCTCCGGTACTCCATCCAATGCCACAGCCATCTCTGACCATAGTTCAGCATCGTTTGAAAACGGGCCATGTGGAATACCGTAGCCACTCGGGAATAGAAAGGCCGAATAAAGTGGCTGCCCCCCGAGACTCTGCATTGTACGTGACTGTAGTTTGCGAAGCTGCATCAAAAGCTCAGCTGTTTGTCTGGCGATACGGTCTCTGTCAAGCATTGACAAGTTCACCCAAACTTTGTCTAAGGTGTCACCATGGATACGTTTCATAACCGTGAAATGTCGTCCATTATCCTCTTTCCAGTATTCAACAATAGCAAGAAGCGGCATTGAGGTCTTTTCTGTGAGAAACCGGATATTGAGAGTCTCGAGGTTCGAGGGACTATCAGAGCGTTCCTTAAGAATGAGGTTCGAGCCTAATGACCGTACTCCTCGATCGCTAACGCCGTAGAAAAGCTTCACACGGCTTTCATATCGACAAGCATCCTGACGCTCAGGGAACCAGCTACAAGCCGTGCATGGTGGTAGAATGGCCATTTCCCCTGCTTGAATAACGAAATCGATTGTCTTTCGAGCCAGAAGAAGTAGTTCGTATAGGATTTGTTAGGGCAATTCGGCCTGTTGTCTGTGAGTCCAGATTTCTTTTGACTGCCCTGTGTGTCATATGACCGGGTTATAGTTAAACGGGAGTATAAACATGCTTGACAGGAGTAGACTAAGGGCCTTTATACTTCCCGCCCAGATGAACCTGTGTAGGACCTGGAAACTCCCTAGGTATATACTTGACACCTGTACGGGTCCCACAATTTGGTTTTGGTATAGTTTAGTGTGTGATTAGCGGATTTAAGGTCGCATTAGTGGATTTTAGCGCAGAATCACCCAAGACCCACCTGATAAAAATTTCGGCACATTACATGAGAGTTTCATTATATTGTCGCTGTATTTCACTGTATTGTACGTTTTTTTCAGGAAGTGAACCTGGTACCATGAAGAAGGAACATCCAGGAACGTCAAGGAAATCACCTCTGCCCTTGCATTTTTGCCTTTATTTTCCACGGTTGGTATGACTACACATAATAAAAGCAACAATTAACATCATCCTATTTTTTCAATATTATTAATTTCTCCATATACAATCGATCGTGATGCCTTTCTTGTTATTTGTCTCTCGCTATTGCTCATAGAACGGCATCAGGCTCGCCACCTACTTTCCTACACACCATCGGGACTACGAATAGATGGGTGAGAATATGGGCAAGGTCTCAGAATCCTTTAGCGCCTAACGCAAGGACATGGCATCGACCCTTCCCGAATCAAAGCATGGACTCGACAGAGCTGGGTGAATTTCTAGAGCTCTGGGACTATTGCTCGCAACCTAGCCACTTAAAACCCTCCGGAGTGTGTTCAGCTGGCGTTCAGCTCCTAATCTTCCTCTACATCATCACCACCCAACGCTAGCTACACAATGGTGAGGGAGAACTTTCAATACTCCCTTGGGACTATCACAAAGGCCTTTCATGAGGTTCTGCGACTCCTTTCGGGTACGTTCTACTGAGGGATGGTGAAGCCTTCAACGGCTAAGGATATACAGCTAATAACGGGCTCTATCCCTAAGCATCTCAAATTTTCCACGAGCTTTTAAGTGTCTCAAACCGACTTCGACATTTAGTTATTGTGGGAGGTTGCTTTGTATTATTAGCTTGTTGGATCCTTGAAATTGCCGAGTTCCACGCGGCCTTCTTGAAACCGCCATCCGCCTGCTTACCGTTGAGCTTCGCCTCAATGAAGTAAGGAAGTAGTAGCGTGTGTCCAGGCGTAACGCAAATTACCATCATCTTTAGCATTTGCTGCTTACTCACCTGCTGTATCCTCCACTCCATCATCCTCCGGCGTGCTTTTGGACTCCGGTTCCCGATCCCCCATGCCATTAACGCTCGCTAATTCATAGTCCTCCACCATAGTGACTGAGCTCTCCGGTTCCTGATCGCTATCCACTGGATAAGGGGAGACAGGGTTGTCGGCGAAGGTGGTCGAGGATCTCTTCAGGAGTCCATCTAGTATTGGGGGCACGGGATTTAGAAACGCTAGGGTCTTTTGGAGGCATTTTGAAGTTGTAAGGTCTGGGTAGATAATA
>JAHQZX020000399.1:0-12195 GCA_019804575.2 Pseudotulostoma volvatum
AAATTACTGTGTATGATACGGATTACTAATCAAAAATGAATGTCCCCTTCGTCCGTTTTTGAGTGTCCGCCACCATACTAGTCATCCTGCAGAGTCTAGGTGGGAAAGATTGAAGAGATTCCGATTAGTCAACTCTTTTTATACCGAATGATATATCATACGTATATTATACCATACAGAGGAAAATTTTCAATTATAAACATCCCTGGGTTGTATGAGCCGCATATAAAAGATTTATGTTCGTTGGTTCGTAAATGGCGCTAAGCCTAGTTTATATTACATACTTTTCCTAATGGGGAATAGATGCCAGTAAGGTTGTGCATGAACGCAAAAAAAAACCGCCGGAAGGCCGATATCTCGAAAAATAGGCACGCTATTTTGTTGAATAGCCAGAAAATATTAGAATAAAATAGTCAAAGTATCATATCATGTGTTATTGTACATAGGAGAAATAAGATGACAAAAAAGGTCGGTCGTTTGGCCGGATTAGGGTCCATATGTACATAAGATGGACGCGTCACGTGCGTTCGGGTAGTAAAAGGGCTAGCTTGGTGGAGAAAGGAAGGATGACGTGCCTCTGGCTTCAGAAAACCCAGCTGCAAAAAAGCTACAAAAAAGCTGTCCATTTATTTATTCAATCATTTGCTTGTCACGAATGGCTGAATCTATGTCCCTGTCTCTCATCCTATCATTTATAGAGTGACCAAACCTCTCATAATCAAACCCTCCCTCAAAAAGCAGGCTAGACAACTTCTTCACCGTGAAATCGCAATATAGGAACGCCCCAACGCAAAGTCTTTCTTGTTAGGCAGCCTAATAACAATCTTATCCCTTGTCATTCCCTAACATCTGTAGACTGTAATGGTATATCTAACCTATATAGGAAACTGGGTCTTTGAGCACTGGGCCTTTCCCAACATAAAAGTATGTCTAGATGCAAATATAGCAGTGTTCGGAAGGCAGAGGCGAATAGACGTACACTCGCACCCTCATCGAGAGGAGTAGACCGAAAGGACGGAGCTGGTACCGCCGAAGGGACAGGAGCTTGCTTGCTATACAGGTATTGTAACGTTCTGTTCAACAAGAAAGAAGTTGGAGAGCACGGATGAGTGATGGGGGTGAGGGAAATTCTACGATAGGAAACCTTGCAGTCTAGGAATGAGTGTATTGAAACCTGCCAGGCCTCTCTTTCTGGGCACTGGCACATATATATATATACATTATGTGATTGTCTAGCCTGAACCCGACTCGATGAAGTCAACTCAGTGAAACCCAGCTCGATGGAGACCAACTCGGTGAAATCCGAATCCAGTTGGATCATAGGAGCTCTTTTTGTAACGGGTGTTACAGGTATACTCTGTCCAGGAGTTGAATTCGGGCTTGAGACCTCAAAGGCCCGTTGAATAAAGTCCAACTCAGAATCATGTACATTGAGATTTGGGGTCATAGACTCGGTAACGGGACAACGCTCAAGTTCATCATCTTCCGAAGGATCAAGATTTTCAAGGATAGCTTCTCCATCAGGCTCCTCTTCAGGGCTCTTGGGCTCATCCTCCAAGATAAGAGGAACGCGATTAGAGACATCTCCATCTCTGGGTAGGTCATTATACTCATAATCCGGATGATGAGATTTAAGGAACCTTAGCCACGCAGAAACCGCACTCCTCCTGACTCGAAAGTCTCGGTGAAATTGACGGCGATACCTGGGGTTATTTTTATTAGTCGGAGTAAGACCATATCAAGACCTTTGGGCATGAGAGGTAGTGTATCAAAGAGCTTAATGTTATTTTGTATAAAGCTTACACAATGGCCTGAATAATGATACTGATGACCGCGAACACGCCTTATAACCATCTGTACATGTGGCCGAGAAATAACCATCTCCTACTACAACTGCGTGGTCTCCCACGCGTTTTAGTAACAGTAAAAGTGGTACTTTCTGCTGAAGTTTCATGGGGCCCTAGACTTGATGCGATAGGTACCGGCATAAGTCGTTTTGTTGCAGGAACATTATTGGGGACCAAGTCTCCCAAGACTGCATGACTAGCAGCGCGTTTTCGGACATTCGACACGTTTTGTTTAGTCCTGCAGCCGATACAGGAGGCAAAGACTTTGGAGGAAAGGTCATTCGACTTTGAAGGGAAAGACTGAACTGGGAGAGCTTTTGTACACCTACTACGGCGCCTGGAACGCATTTTGAGGGCCAATCAAGAAGTATAGCAAAGAGGATATCAGCAGGGAGAGTAAGGATTATCTGCCCAGGCGGTCAATCATGTGATCGGGAAATTAGCTAATGGAAAGTTAAAAATTTTTTCAGCTCCCCAAGAACATGGTCACGTGGGCGGAAAAAGTTAAGAAGCGTAAATAATGTACTGACCGCAGGGGCACTTATGAGTATGATTTCATAACTTCTATGTACCTACATACAACGATACGATACGATTTTGACAGCACAGATCTAACGACTAAACAGGAAATGTAAAGGAATTAATTACATTAGCCACAAATAATCCTCCTCATTGTCTGGAGTACTGGGTAGCTCTCTAGCATGGCCCGTTACGATCCTTCTGAGCCTCCATATTAAGCGTCTCAACATCAACAACTCTCACCAGGTTTTACGGAGCAATCGACCGTAGGTAGGCGCGCTCTCAACTGCTTCGTATGACTCATATTCGTCATCGGGAAGGGGCTCGCCAATGATGATTTGGTCAGTAGGGTAAGTAACCTGCTCGTCAGATCTGTATCTGGGAGTGTCGGCAGACATAGCTAGCAACTCAAAGTGATGGTATGGGATCAAGGGGTTGTAGATGGGATGAAAAAGTTCGAGTGCGTGTATGGCTTGTTTACATTACCACTTAGTATAAGCCCTAATACTGATTTGAACTGGCGTGCTCACGCCCCACTTTTTTTTTTCATTAGAATTAGAAAATCCCTTATTAATTAGTAAGTCATGCTTACTATACTAACGTACTAACTACAGTAGGTGGTAGGTTTATGTGATACATACCTCATGTACCCAGTCTCATATCAGTATCTTAGTAGTATCAAAATATCTCACCGAGATAGCTAACAACTCGGAATAATGTGAATAGGGGGAGAATAATGTGTAAAGTACATCCCACTATCGGATTTCATAGTGGCACAATCTGTTTCCAACGTATTGAAGCCGGGTGCTAACATGGGGGAACGACCACGGTTGCCGACCTTGCCTGTTTGATAGAAATCCCAAGAACTCCGGCTTGAATGAAAGACACATAGATGGAAAGGAAAAATCACCTCCAAAACCCAAATTCCGAACGCCGATGTGATTTCTATCTGATGAAGAAAGACTCGCTCCTGTTCCAGAAGCTCTTGCTCTTATTTACATGGTCAAGACCGAGAAGATCTTCAGGGTCACTAAGTACATCAGAAAGAATGTCATCTAGAATACCAAAATGTTAGTATGCTATAATAAGGAGGAGTAGAATTTCGAACAGCTACTCACCATCTTCTAGGTATCTTGGGTTTGAATACATAATACGCGGCACAACGGCAAACTTAATTTTCTCGAACTGTTTGCCTTTGATTGCTGTCCGTTTTGACAAACGATCTTTGGTCTCTTTGAAGATTTCGCCCTACCTTTTGTGAGAACTTGAGGGTCACAGGACTATCATAAATGAACTCACAGGTTTGACAACGAATTTGAAGGGAACCCCATGTGGTTTATTCGGTTCACGGTCAAAATTGAAGGCATTGATTATCCTGTCACTCTCATGCATACTAGCTTCCTCTTCTGGAATCTTCTCAGCGTAAAGTGTAACGGACTCAGTGACCCCTGCGATGTTGAAATTGAAACCGAGCTCCTTAAGAATTTTAGCACTATTTACTTCATAAACCCTTACTTCTTGGATGGTCTCGGCATCAATATTCGCTTTCTTTTGCAGTCCAGCTAGAAGGTCGGAGATACTCCCATTTCTGGGAACAAGAACCTCAAATACTTGCTAAGTCGAGAATTAGCATACTGCCATCGACGACGACTTAAGGGTTCGCTTACTTCCTTGGTGATGCCTTCTGGGAGCCAAGTGATTCTGAGGCACTTTTTGGTTTCATATTCGCTGAGACTCGTTTCTAAGATCTCGTAATACAGCTTGTCCGATCGATGCATATTAAAACCATAAGTTCCGTACTGGCCGTTCAATATTTGATGCAAGTTCTGGTTGTTGTTCCTCTTGATGAATGGTTTTGCTTTCCCAGTGTTCATCATAACTTGCGCGAAGCGTAAATGGGTTGGATCGACCCTGATGTGCTCGCCAACTTTCTTTGAAATTTGGTCGTAAGTCATTTTTCGACTGAGGGTTAATGTAAACTCGTCCGCCTCACTGGCTTTGATGGGGGCAAATTTAACATTCATTCTATTTAACAGGTAATCATAATACTGTCTCGTCTCTGTATACAGAGCGGTTGACGGCAGTCTGTTTCCGTTAGAATTTGTCGACCAAGTATTACCAGGACCAACACTTACTCCGATTCCTTCACCACTTGCTGGAAACATATGATATCCCCATCTTGGATCTCAGATTGCTGGAATGTCTGTTTCGGTTTCATAGCTTCGATCATAGTATGCCTAATTTCCTGAGCAAAATATAAGAATCAGCTGCGGTGAGAAGCGAGAGAAGAGGGTCTCCTACCTCAAAGAGCAAGAATTCTGTTCCAATAGGCCAGTTCATCTTCTCTAGAATTGATGATGCCAGTTCACTTACTCTCTGATTTTTGCGGACGTAGACGGAGCAAATTCCAGTTAAGGTCTGGGCAAAAACATCAAAATATTTTAGGAAGACAAGCACAGAGCTTCCGTCTGGCCAGTAGATTGTCCCATCCGGTGAAGGATGCTCCGCCTCCATCCACAATCGAAAAGGGGTTCCCTTGATGCCAAATTTGTGATAGGCCTCCTCCATGGTCATGTCATGGTCTTTGATCACCTGGTCCGGGCGGGTTGTCTTATTTTGGCGGTTGACCATCACCCAAAATCGAATGTGATTTTGGTTGAGTCCCTTCTCTTCTGCAAGTTGGGCTATAAATTCGCCCACCTTCTTGGCTTTAAGCATCCGATATCGTTTGGGCAGTGCGAGATCACCAGGTGGAAGATCGACAGTTGTCAAATCAAACCCATGATGTGACCTGAACGATTCCTCCGTTAAGACCTCGACATTATAAGGGAGGTATAGATGAGATTCTTCCTTCTCCTTCTTTCGACGCACCAAATCAGCTCTCTCTTCAACTAGCCGCTTCTCTAAAAAAGAATCCATGGTTTAATTAGCATACTAAATCCACAGATAGCCCGGTACTACGTACCGAGGTGAGTAGGGACATCACCCTTTGTTATGGGAACAAGAACATCATCCAACTTCGACTTTCGAATATAAACCAACATGTACGCATTCATTGATCGCTTTGTTGACAATCCTCGGGCATAAGGTTGTCGGATGCCGATCGAGCCATTTGTAAGGTCATATTCCCCACCGTAGTTCTCTTCAAGAACTTCCTTCTCTGTAGCTCGGATAACCTTGTCATCATCGAAGCGGTAGAAGTAGCCATCTTTTTCGGGTTTAAGGTAAGCGTAATAGTGACCAGCGTTAAGGTCACCGCTATGCACAAGCACACCATGAAGTTGGTAAACCCACGGCTCACATTTATCAGCATCGTTCGATAGGTATGGCATGGCATCGAACTCCATCGGGAAGGCATGTCGGTCGTTCAACTTCGTCGTTGCATCACGGTTGAGGTCATATTCGAATCGTTTGAGATGAAGGTGCAAAACGGGAGGGAAACTCTCAAAGATAACGCCTTTTTTGGCATCCTGTAAACCGTACGGAGGGCCAGCGTCGTATTTGTTTTCGCACTCAAGTGTCTCCACCTGGATGTAGTCCCTGAAGCTATCATCAAGAGTTTTGTTTCCCCTGACATTAAGTTGGATATCCCAGAAATCTTCAATCTTTGAAGATTCAAAATCGACGTTGATACAAGATATATAGGTTTTCGACTTTCCGACAAAGAGGTCTGGGAGCGCCTTTTCAGCCGGAGTGCCCTTCATTTTTTCCTCTAGCCTCTCCATTAATTTCCGGCAAAGCTCCTGAACGTCTTGTTGCTCAAAGATTTGTCTAGATTCCCAACCGAATGAAGCAGTGAGCTCAGTTGTTGGAACGGAAATGTCACTTGTCTGGAGGGAATAGAATAATCTTTGAAGAGTCCAAGCACTGTTTTCCTTCGTCGCTTCGTCCTCTGTCGGGATTTGATAGACAGCCTTCAATGATTGGTCAGTTGGGGCTTTTGAATTTAACCGGGAAGGATAATTCATACTTTCCGAAATGAATTGGTGAAATACAAAGACTGTAAGAGCGAGTTGAGATAACAGGTAGCGCCTTGATTCCTCAATCCAACCATGCCTGTTTCTTTTTTAGAGTCATAGCTATACCTGGTCAGCGATATAGAATGCATAAAGACAACGATCGCCATACTTTTGGAAACTGTGCCATAGAACCCCTGTAGGGTCCTTCACAACCCGAACATAAGCTGTGATATTGGCCTCATCGCCCTGTACCAAAGGCACACCCCGACCCTCCCATTGCATCTGAAACAGTTTTCTTAACTCACAAAAGCGAGTGAAGCCCCAATCACCTTCGTCTGCATTGTAGCGGTGTGTCGCCACTAAAGCCACTTCTTTAGAAAAGGGCTAGCAGCGGAGAGAAAGAAGAAAAAAAACCAGAAAAGCGTACCATGATATACGTAGATCGAAGGGTGATGCACATTCCATAACACCAGCGCAAACTGCACACATGCGTACCAATTCTCTGGTGGCTCCTTTTCCCAAGCATGTTCCAGATAAAAGGAAGCATGTTCAACATGGTTTCCATGTGGAAAGAACAAGATACGCCTACAAATTTCTCAGACAAAATGTCCCCCGGAAGGCCTCAGTCATGTACAAACCATGGGAACCCTCCGCACTCAAAAATCGGTCCGTGTTCCTTCTTCCGTAGCTTTCGCCATTCCTGGATGTGCCAAGTGTGATATGTCTCCGCCTCGGTCTCTAAATCGGGATCTTTGGGGAGGATTCGGGACATCATTGCCTCATCTAGATTTCGGAACACATTAGAGGATGTTTTCATGGAAAGAAGCGATCATCGATCCCCCAGTCGGCCATGCTGAGGTCAGCATGTTGTCACACAATAAACGGATAAACTCGACAATCACGCAGTTCATATTCATAATAGGGGAGGAAGGGAGGAGTCGTACAATCATCGGCAAGAGGCTCAGGCTCGGGCTCCTCGTCTGAGCCGGAGCGGGACACGACGACGACGTCAGTCCGGTCATTGTTGAACTGCTCATATTCATCGACGAGCATATCAAGCTGTTAGATGATCGAAGTCAGTTAGGATCCCTGTTCCATCATAGCGACCAGGTCATGAATTGCCCGCTGGAGCAGCTGGAGTCATCATGGACATTAGTGTTGAGTAGAGGAAAACCCAGCTCTTACGTTGTCCATGGAGGAAATTGCCTCCGCACCTGTTGGTCGTTGGAAGTTCTCGGGATACGCGTCCGGAGAGTAGGCGACCAGAAAGGTGTATGAAATAGATACTGCAAAAGATATTGATTGCAAGTGATAAGGCGGTGATGCGACGACGGTTCGTTCCTGGGGAAGGGATCTGGGCAAAAAATCGATCCAGCATCAGAGAAGGACCGAATCTATTCTAGTGTGGCGGGATTCAGATGGCTGAGCTCCATTCAGCCCTTCTCAACCATTAATATTCATTTCATCAACGACCAACTCCAAGGTCCGTGTCGAACAGACGGATCTAGAACAGTCGCAAAACAAGGGGATGAGTTCAGGACTACGTCGGATTTATTATTAGACAGCCGGGTAGATCAACTCCACCCCTTCATCGACAGAAACGGTTCCTTGCACCGTCGTTGATTCCGTGCGGTTTCAACCATCCTTGTGCTCCGTCTCGCCGTCGGTCAGTTTGGCGGGGTCGCCCCTCCAAAACATACCGCAACTCAACTCAACTCATGTTCAAATGAAAAGAGATCAATGTAACCGACTTCCGATCATCATTACAGAAATTACGTCGTCCAAACCATCAATGCTTTCATTCCAGAGACTGGGCTGCGACCCTAGCGATGGGAGAGGCCTATTAGAATGTACATTATCTAGCTCGCTGAAAGGCGAGCTCCCTATATACATCCATGCACAGTGCTGTCTGTATATCTACACATACCTTATGATAGTGGAATTCATTTTACATCCTTACCACTAAACATGATTCTGATCACTGGTATAGGCGCTACATTGTCGTTACCTACCTACCTTCTATCTAGCAATCATGGATAAGGGTAGCAGGCTCCCTGAAAACCATCAGCGTACCATGTATAGACGAATCTGGCCTTCAATGAAATCTTTGTATGTAGGTAGCCCGTACTGTCCGAAGACACTGCTGATGATTGTGAAAGTGTATTTTCCGATGCATACACACGAAAAAATTAAGATATAGAGATCTGAGGGATCACAACAGCGTCTACGGTATACATAGACGATGAAGATGCAAAGCCCAAATATTGAATTAAAGTGCTGACATATGTGTGCTTCAACATGGAGGGCTACATTAGTACCTACCCGATCGACTTCAACATTGAAAATAGTCGATTTTAGAAGTTAGCCATCAACCGGCCGTCGCCTTTCCCCAATCTCCTCAGCCTACTAAACTTACCATCCAAACATGTCGAAAAAGCCATAGACAGACCTATGATAATTAACCACAGAATTCAGCTGAATATACTATGGCTATCTATGCTGTGAGGTTTGGATCTACGCGCTGCCAAAGGAGCGAACCGCAGCGGCTGCCATGCTAGATTGAAAACATGCACCTCTTCTCTCGGTGTTATAGCATGCCTACCCAAAGGAAGAGTCCGGGATAACTCATCGGCGACGGTCGCAACCTGGATGATCACCACATTCCCATCTATCAAATTCGGACTTAGGCTGGCATTTGGCGGCAGTGTGCCTCCTAAGGTCGGGCTCGGCAATTTTATGGTCATACGCAGCATTAACAGCATTAGAGACTGACCATGAGCTAAATAGGCCTAAGATACCTTAATATCTGGACACATTGAAAGAGGAATGGCCAAGATTGGCATCGAAGCATACATTTTCCGATCCAGATTACGGGAATATCAATAAGAGCATGGAAGATTCTGGAAGCACAAATAATAAAGGAAAAAGAAGCAGAAATAGGAAAGGCGAAGATGAGGAAGGAAAGAGCTGCTGTTTCTGCGATTGGACCAGGACTGCCAAGAGGAAACCGAGGAACATGCGTGTATACTATGGACTGATTGCGTCGACAATCGGGTCATCAAAGGATCGATGCTCCCCTTTGGGATAAGATCTCGTCGGTAGGAATTCTTTGTGGTGAGTAGCGGGACTGACGAATGTCTTCCCATACATCGTCATTTGAGGTATCTGTGACAATACTGACTCGCACAAAAACAGAGATTACGCTACAGCTACGGCGGCAGCACCCACGAAGAAGCTTCTAGAATATATACAGCCAAGAGATCTCTACGGAATGTGCAGTGAAGGAAATACTTGGTCCAAGGTTAATGATTTGACCCCATGACTCGTTCGAATACTATAATATTAATATTAATTATACGTTTGGCCCTCCAACCATCCGGCCCATCTGTGTGCATGACATGATGACAGCAAGAGGGAAAATCTTACAGAGCTTTTCATAGAGCCCTGGGGATGAAAAACCCCAGCGTCCGTTCCCTTATTTTTGGCCCGCTTTCAATATGCTACAACCCACCCGGTGAGGAAAAGGTCAAGTGGAGGCACATGTGACAATGTTTCCAGAAACTAGATAGGCGTAGCCTCGTATGCCTCCGTCGCCACTCTCACTCGCAAACAAAGTGTCAACGCTCGGCCCCTTTCTATCATTGGCTGGAGCCACTGCGCCGCATGTGCCGTAGCAGGACGTAACACCATAATCCTCTCTTGTAACATTGGGAGGCCCCGTGTAGACCCTGTTAGCTGTCCGAGGGCGTTTATATGTGTAAAATTTTTTTCGACAGTCTTTGCCCTGTGCACCGTCCACGGGAGTCTAGGGTCTAGGTAAAGGCCAAGGATTCACATTTCCCTTTAGAATACCGTGTCGCACTTGCCTCTTATAGTTGTGCCCCATACTATCAAGTTCCATCATCCGCAAATCCGACTCCATGCGTCCTTACCACCCGTTGCAGATTTCTGAGAGCTCAGTATTGTAGAACAAGAAAAGGATGGGTGAGCCCCGGGGAATGCCTGCTGCCATATTTTAACGGCTCTGACTCCTGCCCACCGAACGCCAGGGTGGTGCATCCGTCCGACATGAAGCCCTGAATTCAGCACTAGTCAATCGTGGAGTACCAGACTTGGCTGAAGACAAATAAGCAGACGCTATTCTGCCAGGCGTTCCCGGAGCTGGGAAGACAATCATCACCACAATTGTCGCTGACGACCTTAATATGCGGTTTCAGGATGGCCCGAGCGTTAGAATAACTTATATTTATGTGACTCCAGTGACGGGGGGGACGGAGAACTCAATATTTGGTCGGAAGCCTATTGAAGCAGCTGAGCCTGCAACCATCTGCTTTAGCGAATGGTATAAAGCATCTTCATGACCGGCATAAAGTTCATTGTCCCGTTAATGCACTGAGGATGACGTTTCTGTCAGAGATTCTTTAAACTTCAAGCGAGTGCGGAGCGAGTTTGCCTGACTTCAAGTTCGAAGGCTATATACACCTGAGATCACCGAGATCTTCAAAGAGAGCTGCATAATATAAGAGATCTGTGCAACCGATGAAGACTACCTTGGCAATCGTAAACCAAAATCGAAATCCGCCGTCTTAGTGAAGTATGGAGCTGAAACCAAAATTAAAATCACAAATGCAATCAGTGGTCAAAAGATATGACCACCGTCACGGCGTGTGCTAGATTGTGGCAATTGATAAACAGAGCAAAGTCCACTTTACGACTACGCAGCTCGAAATTGGGTCTATCATGTCGGCTAAAACCAGCTTGTTTTGGGGTTTCTTGAGAGTGAAACCAAAGTGTCTTCTAGTTGGGCAATGATGGCTGTACGCGGTTCTCCTGGCTAGAGTCAACGAGTGCCTAACACCTCGTTGCATACTTTGGATTATCCGAAGTCTCTGCCTTACTCCTAAATGGACGTAACGCGAACAATTATGGTCAAACTCCACTGTTATTAGCAGTCATAAATGGCTATGATGTAGCAGTGCCGTACTGTACTCTTGGTTACATGCGAAAACATTGGCATAAACTCAAAAGATAAATGAGAGAACGAACATATTTATCATGGGTAGTAGGGAGTGGCATACTAAAGTTGTTCACCTGGTTTCTAGGACTAACAATCTTAGCTCTACTCCTAAGGATACGTCATATGCCTTGGTACCGTTATTGGCGATAAAGGGCGGAAACAAACCAGAGGCGAACCACTGCTCGTGCGCATTTTCCCCTAACGATAGGGACAGGATAGCAATTGAAACTGGCCATGCATCAATTTGGCAGCAGGATACGGACACAAGGCCGTAATAAGATTGATAACCGCTATTATTTGTCGCAGCGAACGGACACGAGACGAGTCAGTTGTCAGGCTGCTAATCAAGGAGGAGCCAACGCAAACACCAAGAATAAGGACGACCCATATTAATACTAGAAGTATTCACCGCCCAACGGGACACGCCGCTCAACGGACCGCACCACCCCACCAAAATTCCAGAACACAGCTGAAATGGTTGTAATAATGATTATTATTTAAAGGAATTTATAGTGTATATAGTAAATATAAATTAATTACAGGATTAGCACCCGAAATGGGTTGGAGCCTCAACCCTCCTGCCTACATGTGTTACCTGAGGCATCTCTGCGCTTTGGCTTCATGCACTTGCATCGGTGCCACAACCGCTCTTTTCCAGACCTCTCTTCTCTGGTGGATTCGCGATAGTAGCGAGAGCCTACTATGGCGTGTTGCACACAGATTTGCTGTCTCCGTTGCATCTTTATTAGCTGGCTCTGGCATCGACGTCAGGATTATTGGATTATGAGCCTACTGCGCATCTACCTCAGCAGAAGACCTAGGAGACTGATGATTGTGAGGAAAGGAACTGGGG
>JAHQZX020000400.1:0-12191 GCA_019804575.2 Pseudotulostoma volvatum
GAACCATTGGAATCCCATGTATCCATGTCTTAAAACACCATTCAGATACTCGGCTCCCACTCTCTGCAGACCAATTCTATCAACATTGGCATCTTTATCCCAGTTATGAGCGTCCCCCTGTGGATCCACGTCTATTAATTCTGGAGCCACGCGTTGTGCGAACCCGCGGCCGTCCAGTGAATTCCATTAATCGGCCTACTCAGGCAGAGACACCCATCAGTCTTTGAGGTAGTCTTATCGCAGGGTCACGTTAATGGCCGCGGTCGGGGAGCTGAACTTGAACCCAATCAGGGGAATAGCCAAGGGTCTTCTCAGCGGGTGGTCGTGGCTGTAGTCGCGGCGGTCGCGGTCGTGGGAGCAATGATGGCGAAGCTGACGGTATCAACGAGTATGTATGACAGGCATGATTTAGTGTTAGATTAGTCGACCCCTTTTAGTGATAAAATTTCTCTTCAGCGAGAACATAACAATCAACGAGCCTCAATTTTTTTAACTCAGCACATACCCAACATTTAGTTCTAATGAGAAACACCTAGTTAGGTCCTAGCGACAAATTGCACGTTGTTAGATAAGTGGCTTAGAATTAAAGATACTATTAGCTTGTAACAAAAAACAGCGCAGCTTCTTATAGCCGAGTAGTATTTAACACGTGTAAAGTGCCTTGGAAATTCTTGCTGCATGAAATATAATAATAAATTAATGCGCAAGCAAGCTCCAGTCAACTACTTCATGAACACTAAGCTTAGTTAAGTTAGAGGTGTGGCAGGAAGATAGTTGGTGTGGCTATACCACTGCCCTAATAATAATACAGCTCGTTCATCAGGCCACTCATCTAGATTGTACAGTCGGATACCAGAAGTCATGAGACATTTTGTCACCTGACCCACTAATCCATTTACATCCGATCCACGGAACCCGTCGCCCACAATGTATGTTTCCTGGAGGCATAAAAAGTTTTTTATTACCTAAAAATTTAGCCGCCTGGCGCTAGCAACGTCAGGTACCGTGTCGGGTCTGGGAGCAGGTTCAGAAAATTCTGGGCAGACCGAAGTAAACGCGCCCTAATAATAATAATAATAGAAGGTAACTATGGAAACAGACATTTGATGTGACCTCAGGCGTCACCGCTAGATAGCTTTGGGAAAGCGGTGTTATCTCTCGGTGTGACCCTTCCGAGTCGATCATCAGGATCTCTGATAGTCTATACTATAGAGTAACATAGAAATAACCAACTTCCCCTTTTTATAATACTTCTAATCCCTATTTCGTTTTGTACATGTCTTCTCTGATTTCATTAGACTTATCCCGCGGGGTCAGAGGCCATGAGCTTAGAACTTCTTCAGGTCTGATGCCATAATGCGTGACCGGTTTCGCGTTTCTACTATGCCCCGGCCAGCGCTCGCGACCATGAATTCTTCTGATAAACAAAACACTGCATCTTCCACTAAGCCGTTCACCCCGGCTCTCAGCACTACATCCAGGTCAAACAAGGGCTCTTATCCCCTGACTCCAAGATTGGCTGGCACGAGTGGTCATCAAACACCTCGAAAAGTCCCCTACACGGAGACCAACTCGCCCGTCTCATCATCGAGGAAACAAGATGCCTCTAATGTTGGCTCAACGTTTCTCAGCACCGACGCCACCCCTCGATCGGGGCCACAGGATTCTAGACGTGATGAGACTCTGTCTACTATCGACAATACCCATATTAGTTCACAACATGAGTCACAGCACTCGCACCCAACACCATCGCCCGCGCGAGGGTACCGACTGGACCGTAATCCAACCCCCACAAACGGAAGGACGGCTCCGGTGATAGCTGAAGCTAAGGGCGTTTTGGTAGATGATTTCAATGGTCGATCCGGTTCTCGTCCGGGCTCTTCGTGTGAAAGTCAGGGTGAATCACCCATGTTCTTTCATGCCAATGATGCCCGTTCCTATGATTACGAAAACCGGAAGAGATCTTGCATCAAGTTGTCACAAACGCCATCATTCGTCTACGCCGATGGAACGAGGGAAGAGGGATCACAGACGGACGACTCCAGCAATCCTTTATCAGTCACCAAGTGGCGTTCAATCGGTCTTGTACGCCCAACGCTTGCCATAAAACCTACCTCGATAGTCCCACCCCGATCAAAATCACCACAAACATTGGACTCGGAAGAGAAATTGACAGCGGAGGAAATTGTCCCTCCTAACCTTGGCCCTGAAAATGCTATCATATCTGCCTCTTCTCAAGGTCTATCACCCTCGCTCGATCAATTAGAGCAAGAGGAAGATGCTATCTTTGTCGGGAACCTTCCACCACACAGAAAACCATGTAGCCTCGACTCTACTCAGCGGCTAATATCTGGTCATAGGACTCGATGCGCAAATGCCCCCAACCCGTCCTTCACAGAGGTGGCGGACGCAATTACTGACCCTGCCAAGCTAGGCTCATATCCAAGCCCGAAAATCGTGAGCAATTGCTCCATAGATTCCACGGATCCCCATCTACCCTTTTCTTTGGCTCCGACTCCAATTAAAATAGAAGGAAATATCCAACATGGCGATGGATTGACAATCAATGCGCGCACTGAACGTAAAGTTCTAGACCTCGAAATCAGCAATTCGTCACTCCTAGCGATCAACCGTACTCTTGAACGCGAGTTACGGAAACAAAACACAGAGTTACGAAGATATCGGCGCCTGAGTCGATCTGGCCGGTTGTCAATAGCAACCTCTCTCCGATCTGTCTCCGAAGGTGGTTTATCTGTGGTTAGCGAGACAGAAGATAAGTTCAGCGAACAGTCCTCTGCGCATTCCCTAGATGAGCTCTCCGACTCTAGTGACAACGACTCATCCTCCATAGATGATGGGACGCGGAGCCCGAGTATGCTCATTGAACGCGACTCCTGCTCCCGTACCGGTGACGGAAAACGATTTCATCTTGATCTTGCGAAGCACCAGGAATTACTCATTGACAGCCAGAAGATCAATCAGAGCCTTAGACGTTGTCTGGGCTGGACGGAAGAGCTGATCCGAGAGGGGAAAAAAGCCCTCGCGTATCATGTCCATGTTAATGACGTTGAAATCGGCGGTAGAGTGCTTGCACCAGATGAGCTCAGTGACGACGGAGACCGTGTGTATGGCATATTAGATGACAGAGTTGAAACATTACTTCCTCTCTCAAGTCCAATTGATGAGCTTCCCGAAACGACTTCAGACACCACGTCACAAGATGATGGCTATCCCATTTAAGTATTGTCTCCTTTCGTGACGTACCAACCCTTTATCTATATATTTTCTTCTGTTGCGTCAAGCCACCAGCTTGTTCCTTCGATTATCCTAGTGCTCATTTTGGTCCATCCATACGGCGCAATTGGGATGGGAGCGAGTACTTTACTGTACTTGAGCTTTAGTGGCTGGCAGCGTTGAGCGGTTCGAACATAGATTTATTCGGCGTAAGGGCAGTGCAACCCGCCTAGACGTTGTCTCAGGTTTCATTGCCGCCTCCCTAGGGCAGGGATTTGATCCACGAAACTCGTGCAATCAGTAGGCGCAGCCTCAGACATTCTTTCATTAGTGATACCCGAGGCGTCCCATATCAATAATCCTTTTAGTTGAATGAAGCATTAAGCTTCGGCGTTTTTTATTTTATATCCAGATAGACAGGTTCCGCGGAATCTTCTTTAGAAGCTCGAATCTATGAGCTAGGTCATCATTTCTCATTGCCGCCTCTCCTTTCTTCCCCTGTGGGATCGAATCTAAATGATCCAATCGCTCTTCTAGTAGAGGTGACGATAGGGGCACTCGCTCTAGGATCGAATGTTAGCGGGTGAAGCCAAATTCAATGACATGAATTATGGGTAGAAAAGTAATGCAGAGGTCTCTTGGTAGGGTGAGGGAGCCACGCCAACAACAGTTTGCGAAGGGGATAACCTTGATTCCATCTCCTGTACTACAATAGCAACTTTTAATTGATTTGCATGTAAATCGCCAGTAACATGGTTCTTGGATAATGGTAGGCGTATCATGTATTTGGGAAACCTTTCACCTACAGCGCCCATGGAAGTGCAAGAGCTAGGTTTCAGGTATACATAAGGACGACGCCCATAAGAGAGATTCTTAGGTAGTTGAAAATGCCTAATCAGGATCGGAGAAGAGTTCATCGAAAATGGGCGATTTTATGCGGGAACTCCAGCGGCCTTACCACTAGAACTTATTATATGCACAATGACATCAGATCTCTCCCGTTTTCTTATGTGTTAGTTAAGATCCGAAGAAAGACACAATTTTCTTTACCTCAGATTGGCTTAAACCGCTAGCTGCCTACCTAGATTGTACGCCAGGCTTCTGGGGCTTAAAGCCTAACATCATTCTCTCATTTCATGAGTTTAGGCTTCAACTGTTGGTGATCGGGAACTCCTATCGTCAAGAGCTCAAGTGAATCTCCCACCTACTGAGGTTTCCCGGCTTGAAGGTCGCTTTAAATAAACGACCGAGAATATTGACAATGGCGAGAGAAGGGGAGAGGATCAATTACCTAATTTATCCCTCCTTCCATGATACGATATTAGGTAGGTAATGACTTTGATATGACCGCGGAGTTGAGGGTAACATGAATTACATTATCAGGTGTACTGTATCGCACATCTCGACATCCTCATTTTTCTATAGTAAGCAAAAGGGTAAAGATTGGCCATCAACAACTGCCAAATATGTAGAAAAAATGAGAGTGATCATGTTGAGTGTAATTCAGCTTCCCGGTGTCGAACATTGATGTGCAAGTATATCATGGAATGTATTAAAGATCAATGCATGCATGTTGGACGAGGGGAGAGAAGGGGATGAATAATGCAAACCTGCGGGTGAAAAAGGTACAGAAGGAACTTCATTTCAAGTCATTGGGAATTGGCGTAAGCAGAACAGGTGAGGTGTAGGTATCAAGATAGAGCCGTTTCTAAATTCCAGACTGGCATTTGGGAAGGTGAGAAGAGGAGAAGTGCGGTGTGAACCGGGGATAGGAACAGACAGGAATATATTGTGTAAGACAAAGGCATCAAAATTGCAATGGCGATGATGACGGTTCCTGATCATGGAGAGAGTCAGGCTTGCCTCTCCTCTCGTCCTTTTTCTTTTTCTTCTCATCTTTGTTCTTCTTGGATACTGCCTCTGCCATGAGCTGTTCAAAGGCCATGTAATCGCCTTCCTCGTCAGGATCGCGCTCAGCCTGAGGAACTAAATGTTAGCTTCAATTATGTCTTTAAAAATTGGATCTTGCGGGTAAGAAAACCTTCTGATAGATAGTCCCGACAATGACTAGCGCATGGGCGCGCTCGATGCGCTTCTCTAACCGTACCGACTTATCATATAAGACCTTATCGCAAACGTCACGCAGCACACTCTGGATCTCAAATTTGCTTCCGCGCCAGGCGGCCGCGAGAATTTTGCCAGTCACCTTCTTCTCGTACTCAGCCTTTCTCTCGTCAGTCCAATCAGCACCGCCGCGTTCTTCGAGCTTCGCCATCTCTTCCAGAGTCACTTGGGCATCGATGGCTGTTGAGATAGTGGTCCATGTCTCTTTGGCAAGCGTCCCTTTGTCCCTGAGCCGCGAGAGGAAGCCTGAGATGCCGAGGAACTTTTGCGATTTGAGGAACGAAGTACCCTTTTGCGAGTAGGTGGTGCCGATGGCGTGAAGAATTTCGAGCCCAAACGATTCCATCTTGAGGTTTTCGACTTCGAGGCGAATCTTCTCCTGAAAGGCGCGGCTGACATCCCGGCTCTTGTCCGTCTCAGTCCAGACACTGACGCGATCGACAAGTTTCCGCACGAGGGTTTCGACACGCTCCTCACGAGCCTTCCGGCGCTCGATTTCGTATGCGGCTAGCCGCTCCTGTTGCTCCTTCGTGAGACCGCCCTTCTTTTTCTCTTTCTTGCGGAGGTCCTCTTCGAGGGAGAGCCCGGCTGTCTCAAGCTGTGAATTCTCCTCCGACCTATCCATAATCGCTTGCTGGCCGGGAAATCTCCGCGGCGTGCTTGCCCCAGAGCTCCGACCTGACACATCCAACGGGGTAGCGGTGGTAGCCGATTCTGCCGCCTGCGGCCGGGCTTCCCCTTCGTGAACCTTCAGCTTTTCCTCTGTGGAGTTTGCTAGTTCCTCATCTTCCATTTGCTGCATGGTGATGTCCATCGTCGTTGTTAGGTCCTTCATTAAGGATATCTGGCCAATTAAGTCTACGAAGGCGTCACCACCAAAGATCATGCTAAAGAATTCTGCAGGGTCCTCTACCAGCTCGATGTTAGCGGGGGGGACAGAGAATCCCATACCATATAATAGAAAGCGGCTTACCAAACCCCCCGCCAGGTACGGCTTTATCTTTCCCGTACTTGTCATATTGTTTGCGTAGTTCGTCATTGCTGAGGACCTGGTATGCCTCCCCGATCTAGAAAATTTCCACAGACTTTAGCAGCTGTGCGTCCTTGGCTTGTATTTTGCTACATTTAAATATGGAGGATCTCTCTCGGCCCATATTTCGTCTTCTTTCCTTTCTGGTGCCGGGAAGAGTGCGTACCGCCTGGAATTTCGCTTGCGCAGACTCATCGCCGGGATTCTTGTCTGCAAACTACATTAGCTCGTCTGTAGAACGGGGCCATTTCGGGGGGCAATATCAAGGACAGAGCTCACCTGGATGGGTGGTGATGGCCAGTTTCCGGTATGCCTTTTTTATCTCGAGCTCTGACGCGGTCAAGGAGACCCCGAGGAGGTCATAGTAAGTGGTGTCGACGACCATGGTGGGGATAAATGGTCTTAATGCGCGGGGGAGGGAGAGATGAGAGACAAGGAAGTGGTATCAGTGGAGAAATATTCAAGTAAAGGATAGTTAGGATATGATGATGATGATGATGATGATGATGATGATGATGATGATGATGATAGTGGTGATGGTGATGGTGATGGTGATGATAATAGTGTCCGCGGAAACAACGGATTTGTTTTAGATCATTGTTTTGGTGTCCTGTCTTGTTTTGCTTGTTTGTGATTCGTGTATCTATGGAGCCTATGTTGGGTACAAGGCTATTCTCATAATATTAATGATTTGTTCCGATTGTTTCTTTGGTTGTTGGCGGCTTTCGTTGGTTTCAGCCTGGATGTAATAATAATCATATCAAAAGAATGGAATGTTGTTTGATTTGAATGTATGTAAGCCTGTAGGTACTTGTACTGTACATACATTTACATATGTGCGCCAGGCCAGGTATCATACCTACCTATTCAAAGGATATAAGTTACTAGTAGTTAGGATGTACTGTTATATATATAAGGTACCTAGGTACCTAGTAACCTAATGTACTGTACATACAATTACGGGGTAGGGGTATATGTACCACCTAGGTGTACAGTACGTCTTCCATAATGTTACATACAATCATAATAAAAGTGATAATAAAAGTGATAATAAAACGGACTAATGCTGTTACTGCCGTTCCGGTTCATGACTACATTATTAGTATCATAGGTAACTCTCGCAGGTATCCGTCACGTCATATGATGAGATCATGGGATTGAGATGGTATCATACTACTAGTATGTATATCATAAAATACCTAGGTACCTATGATATACGATATACTTAATATATATGAATAATCTACGTATTTATTACCAGGTCAGGCTAATACATGATCGCGTCCTCTGGCGCTACACCTTTTCTGAATTATTTTATTCTTATCATCATCATTGGATTCAGTTCGATAAGAAGCTACCTAGGTACGTACCTATCCAATTCATCCTCAAAGCGTGATTGGTAGAAGCCTTCTTTGGTATCCTCAAGTCATTTGAACTGGAACAGCAGGAATTTGCAAAGAGGATCTATATGAATGTGGAAGAGGCAAATTAATAAATACAAAGGACTATAATTGCAAATTGAACCCACGCAGAGAATAAGAATAAGATGGGCCTGAAATGGTCATGATAAAGGTACCTACCTATATCAACATGTACTGTACATACACCACCTGCCATCGATCGTAGTACCTTAGGTAATTTAGTTAATATCATATGAATTTTATTAATATAATGAAATGATATTTTGTTCCTCTTGAGTTACTACTAGTAATAACTTAGAAATACCCCTGAAGAGGAAAAAAAAAAAAAAAGAAAGTAAGGTAAAAATGAAAGAAAGCAATTGACCGATTTTCTAATCTGTCTCATCGGCCACGCAGAGCATTCTTCTTCTTCTTCTTCTTCTTCTTCCTTACTCTCTTTCCTAAGACTTTTTCCCTCTCTTCTTCTTCCTGTGATCGATTCGGTGCCATTCCTCCATCAGTCCAATCAACTTCCTTCGTTCGAAGGGAAAACTGCCGTGATCACGTGCATTGGGCCGAGATATTCCATCGCCACTCATGAAGGTGACCGAGATTCTCTACTATGCCTGCCATCCGTCGCAGCTGAGGGCCATCATTCAATGGTTCGTCCGTGGCCCTCGAGTTGCTCTATTGTTGACGTGATGCCGTCTGCTTGCTGACAGTGGTGCCTCTGCCGCACGCTTTCGGTAGGAAAGTCTGGCATAATCCTGTTCATGAATGGAACGAGGCTGCCCAACCTGAGACGCGGCGCATCTGCTTTCACTTCCTAAGTAGAACCAGCCGGAGCTTTTCTGCCGTCATCAAGGAATTACACCCGGAACTCCTAGTCCCCGTTTGTCTCTTCTACTTGGTTTTACGGGGTCTGGACACCATCGAGGATGATACATCTCTACCCCTCGTAACCAAGGAGCCCTTACTTCGTGATTTCAAGAACATCCTTGAGAACGATGGCTGGACCTTCGATGGCAACCGTCCAGAGGAGAAGGATCGTGACCTGCTGGTTCGGTTCCATAATGTCATCACCGAATTCAAGGGCATCAATCCAGCTTATCAAGCGATCATCAAAGACATTAGTGACAAAATGGGGAACGGCATGGCCGACTATTGCGTTCGCGCCGAGACAGAAGACATGAGCGTGCAGACGATCGAGGAATACGACTTGTATTGTCACTACGTCGCTGGGTTGGTAGGCGAAGGTCTCACCCGACTTTTTGTGGAAGCCAACTTTGGGAATCCTGGCCTGCTTAAGCGATCCAACCTCCATAACTCTATGGGCCTGTTCTTACAGAAGACCAACATTATCCGTGACGTCCGCGAGGATCATGATGACAACCGACACTTTTGGCCTAGGGAGATTTGGTCAAAACATGTCGATCAGTTTGAGGACCTATTCCGGCCTGAGCATCAGGAGGCCGCTCTCAATTGCAGCTCTGAGATGATTCTTGATGCCCTCAACCGTGCTGACGAGTGTCTCTTCTATCTCGCTGGGCTGCGGGAGCAGAGTATCTTTAATTTCTGCGCTATCCCACAGGCCATGGCTATTGCTACACTGGAGTTGTGCTTCCGGAACCCGGCCATGTTCGAACGGAATATCAAGATCACCAGGGGTCAAGCCTGCCAGCTGATGCTGGAGTCCACGCAGAATCTTCGTGTCCTATGCGATGTCTTCCGTCGATATGCTCATCGCATCCACCAGAAAAACACTCCGAAAGACCCAAACTTCCTCAGAATCAGCGTCGCGTGTGGAAAGGTAAGGGATTGCTGGGAAAGTGATGGATGGGAAATGTTAACGTTGGGATTAATTAGATCGAAAAGTTCATCGAGACGCTCTTCCCATCTCAAACGGCGGAGGATGCGCGACGTCGGGTAGCTGGCCTATCCTCCGAAGCGGAGGAGGCGAGGAAGAAGGCTGATGTAGAGGCGCGTATGGAGTTGATGATCATGGCTGGCTTCCTGTTCTGTGTCTTGGTCCTAATCACGGTAATTATGGTAATTGTCTTCCTAGTAAGACTCTTCGCTGCGTTCTAGTTTCGCTGATGACTCTCAAACAGGTTGTTGCTGCGTGGTTTATGGGAGCCCGATTCGACCTTGTTTTACAACAGCTTCGTAACGGTCCCTGGCCGACTCCCAAAAGCCTGCGCCAGCATGAAGAGCTGTAGTGTTGGCCAAGATTATTACCCCGTTTTTTAATTCTCGGCCATGTAATTATTAGCCTGTAACTGACAAGCCATATCCTTACATCCCACTAATATTTCAGATAGTCGTTCTGAAGGCAAACATAGCCTTGGCTAACTTAATGTGTGAACATATACATGTTTCTGCTTCTAGTGTTGAATATCTTTTCGTTCAGTTAATAGTTCTAGGATCTAGCACGGATGTCAAATTGCAATTCAGCCTTGAGATGGCTGCAGTTGTGCCGAAGAAGTGCTTATATTAACCTATTTCAACTCCCAGTGACGTACTAGAGGTCTGTCTTGCCCTCATCGGCATGGTGGCATACATCCATTGAAGAACTGGGGACATAATTGTGACCTAAGTAGAAGCTTACAAGGCGAGTGCTTTCAGATACTCAAGGCTTCTAAAAGGAGAGTTAAGGGGCCGACCCTTCGAGTTACAAGAATATGGATCCAGTAGACCCATACAATATCTAGAAGTCGGCCAACAAGTATATTCAGCCCACAATTTAATATCATATCAGATACCATCTAAATCCTATTATTAGTATCTAGATTCCCGGTGGGTGGTCGATGGTCACAGTAAGCGGTACTGGGTAACGTCGATCCGATACCGTTTAAGCCAGGATGGATTTTGAATTCTTGCACATGATAATAGTAATTTCTCAACTTATTCAATAATATTGACATCTCCTGTCCTAAGATTCATTGGCCATCTTTTCACAATTACATAGGAATATACTATCATTTTCATTGATGTTTCTGTGTAAGATTATTCCGTGTCCAGTGCTTCAGGCACTCAGTCATCTCGATGCTCGCACTCCCCAACTGTGATCTCTCCCACGATATAGTCCCTCGAGCGCCTGAAAATACTCTCTCTGGCTCATTTCTCATAGATGGTATTGATAGTATATCAATGGCCATCTGTGAAAGTCGTGGCCAGGTTCGACGCTGGCTATCATGAAGCCACCATTTAAGGGCAGATCTAGCAAGACGAATAAGGCTCCGTGAGAGATACAACTCATACTCATCCCCATCACTCGTATCTTCATATAGAGCCTTCGCTGCTAGATCAAATGCGTTGAGGGCACCCGCTAGACTACCCATATTACTGTCGCTGTCCGACCTGCCAAGCTCTGTTAATGTATCGAGAGTTCAATACTTTTCCCACAGCTTCTTGACACTTTTCAGGGCTGGCCTCTGCAAGTCCCTTTTCCAGTTTCTCTCGATGTATTTTGCTATTCGGGAGGGGTGAAGGATGATCGCAGCGGCATATACAGGCGTCTCTTGCAGTTTTGTGTAGTACCTCTCAAAGGTTAATAATAAGCTTGTTTTAATTTGGGCTTTGAGCCGAGTGCTGCAGCTGTGCATACGCTAGAAACGCTGTCAGTCCAGAGATCCCTAGTAGGCACATGCACTATATGTAATTCTTACCAAAGATCTTTCATAATGTTTTGACAAAACGTCCATTGTCCATAGAACAAGATTTATTGTTGCTTTATCACCCTGGGTCTCTAGCGTAGCACGGTGAAACGGCTGAAGGAATTCAGCGACTGCATGAAGAAATGCCCAATCCTCCGGAGTTAGATAATCAGCCTTCAGATCGTCAAAATATTTTTTCGAGAAGGCTTCAATAGTTGGCTCCTTCTCAATAGCGACACTCAGCATTTCATGCCAACTGTTCTATCTCGTGCTATTGTCGAGAGGAAGAGCCCTATCCGCCATAGATTCAAAGTCACGGTATCGGGCTGTAACGTGCTGCTCAACAGGAAGAGAGAAGTTGGAGAGCACGGATGGGTAATGGGGGTGAGGGAAGTTCTACGATAGAAAATCTGGTAGTCTAGGAAATAGGTGTAATTGTAATTGAAAACCTGCCAGGCCTCTATTTCTGGGCCCTGGCACTGATCTATATACATGGCTGAGGTTATTGATCTCCTACAATCTTCCGGAATCCAACTCGGTGCAATCCGACCCAGTGGAGTCTAACTCGGTACAATCCGAAGCCAGTCGGATGATAGGAGCTTTCTTTGGAACGGTTGTTACACGGGCGACAGACGAGCGAGTGAAAACTGCAATCATATGATGCAATTTCCCGAGAGGGCCAAGCCGCCTCCAAGTTGCTTTCCCTTTTAATTTTTTCCCTCTTGGCCCAGTTTCTACATCCACTTC
>JAHQZX020000401.1:0-12172 GCA_019804575.2 Pseudotulostoma volvatum
AGTAGGCTCTCGCTACTGTCGCGAATCCACCAAAGAAGAGAGGTCTGGAAAAAAGCGGTTGTGGCACCTATGCAAGTGCATGAAGCCAAAGTGCAGAGATGCCTCAGTTAACACCTGCAGGTAGGAGGGTTGAGGCTCCAACCCATTTCGGGTGCTAATCCCATAATTAATTTATATTTACTATCTACACTATGAATTCCTTTAAATAATCATTATTATAACCATTTCAGCTGTGTTCTGGAATTTTGGTGGGGTGGTCCGTTGAGCAGCGTGTCCCGTTGGGCGGTGAATACTTCTATTTACAATGCTGGCCTATAATTTTAAAAACCTATACCATGATATTCGGACACGACTTCATTTACAGTACTTATTTGACGAAAACAGAAACATTGAAGTGTATGTAATAGGCACATATCATTAGCTAATACCTACACCCTAGGCTAATATATATATGCCTTCTTACGGGCCGATCGACTTTCCGGCGACCTCCCTTAGGCTCGTCCCCTGACAGTCCACCTTCTCAAGTAATTGCATCTCGACGACCCTTTTTTTTCGGGCTGTCGAACACATATGATATATATTCATAGAGATCTAGCTGTTAGAATCTAGCTATATCTCGCTCATCAGCTCGTCCTGCAAATTCGGTATCCAGATAACGCTGGCGATCATCCTTAGAACCAATATTGCTCCAACTCCCAGCATTAATTAATATTATCTTTAGATCATGACATGTTGGTTAGCTAGACGCGGTTCGAAGTGCGAAGGTTGTTAGCACTCAGACGAAGAAAAGGGAAACTGAAATTCTCGTGGAGAATGATCACAACCAGTGGAGGCCCTTGCCTGGTTTCTTTCCGGTGGATATGCCAGCCATCTGAGACTGTATATACTCATTCATGACCTTACCATATCTATGAATATTATCTTATCAAGTGTCTTTTCCACATCGAATTCTCCTTCCGTCACTAACTCGTTCTCGCCAGATACTTCATTCTCCGGGGCCCCGGGCAAAGAAATATGGAAAAGATTTTCATTTTGAGGATATTAGTTTCAGCCTGTAGTTGTCGTCTTCAAGCCTCTCTCCCCGACTGTGGAAAGCCCATATTTGAGCTACCCCCACCCCCTTTTTTTGAGACTAGAAGCACATGTAGCCTGCTTCTGATCCAAAGTCTAATATAGGTTTTATTCTATTTCATGGTCACTATGGCTTTGATGTAACTCCCGAATGATATTTGACGGGATCCTGCTTGGATTTCAAAGAATCGACAGCTGTGAACTTCAAAGTTATATGAAAAATTATTTCTTTTTCAATGAGAAACCATTCCTGCCCACCACCTGCCGCTAACCGCATTTCTCGGAACTGTTGACTTCCAGTAACAAAAATCGACTGCACCCGCTTCAAGGAAGTTTCCCCTAGGAAATATGCGTGAACAACTAGGCGACTGAAGCAAAGTTGTTAGAACGAGCCAAGATCTCCTACCTCCCCGTTCCGAGAGATTCACTAACAGACTTAGGTACTCCTGGACGCATACCCTTAATATATAAATCACTCCCTAGCTGACAAGAAAAGGCTGAAAATGCATAAATAGCTGTACTTTGTAGTGCTAACATAATAAATGCTAGAACTACCTACATGCGACTAACTGACTGCAAATGAATGCTCTAGGTTCCCCACAAATACCGAACCTACATCCACAATTGGAACTTGTAAGAAAAAAGAAAAATAAAGAAGAATAAAGAATGCTAGCAGACCCAACTAAACCCCATTCTTTCTCTCTTTGTGAAAACTCCTGGCCGGGAAAATGCGATCCCTGTGACGCAGCACAGAGTTGAGCAGCAGCACGTAAAGAGTACACGCCTGCCACTCTGTCGAACACAGAAGAGATCATGACAAGGGTGGGGCTCCGTCGTCTTCCAAGGGGAGGATAATGAGAAAATAGGCGAAAGAGGATCCAAGGCCGAAGGCTATACTTGCATGGCCGCCATCAGCCTTTCTACACCAGGTGATGTGCAACGCCGATGCGATAGGAAGAGATTACTCTTCGCCGCCCTTCTTTTTTGATTTCTTTGGGGGTGGAGCGCCTTCCTTCTTCTGATGTACGACCAACCTTGTCCACGATTCCTCAGGATCCCATTCGAAGCCGGCGAGGATGGGATTGTCCATTTCGTCATCAGCCTGAATACGGAGCTACGTCAGCCGCTTGGCGTAAAGATAAAATAGGGCCTAAGCAGGCAAATAAACGATGCTTGAAGTCTCACCTTCTTTTTGAATTGCTTATAGATTGCGTCCAGCGCATCCTTGATTGTTACCCCTTTAAGATTTCGTGCCGTTACCTCCAGCCCCAACGGGAAGTGCAAGTCAATCTTTTTGACTGGTGGGGTGACAAGGAACTTCTTCAGAGCATCTTTGTCATCCAGGGTTGCAGGCGAAGTGTTCAGTTTCCTGAAGAGATTTAACGTCAACAACATCAACCTCACAGCAGTGTCTCACATTCACATAGGAATCACCAGCCCAAGGTGAATCAACAAGATCTCCAGTGGGGTAGTTGGGAGTTGGAATGGGTGTGGTTGAGAAATGATGGCAGCTCACCAGTTTAGCTTCTGTGTTTCTATGGCCACTTGCAGCTTAATGCCATCTTTCTCTGCGGGGAGAGGCACAGTCAGCCATGCGGCATTTCATGCAAAACCGAACTTACCCAGGTCAGCGATGTTCCGGACCTCCGCGTTGGAGGCATTTCGTTTATGTGTCTTCTTATCGGACTTTTGAGCCTTATCATCTTTCGGCGATATTGACAAGCCGGCCACGGCGGAGTCGACCTTGGTGAGGGCTTCGCTCATGCTGGGTGGTGGTATGCAGTGACTTGAAGGGTGGGGTTCCAACGCCTAGAACCGGTGCTGACTGTCAGTAGAGCCCTGTTCAAGAAAGGCCAGGAGAAGGACGAACGGATGTTACTAGGAGGAGACGGCAGATGCAGGATCCAAATTACCTACCTGGGAGAGCTTGGGGAAAGGGGGGTGGGGAGAGATTTCTGGGGTCTGGTCGTGAATGGAGGAAAACTATGGTCAATGAACGGGTGGACAGGGAGAGGTGTTCAAAAGTAAGATAGAAGTATCCTTTCGAGAGAGGAGTGAGATGTGAGAGAGAAGAGGAGAGGAGAGCGAGAGAGGAGGAGAAGGAGGGGGACTTGTGGTCACCTGGTCTCATCTTAGGATCTCAACAGGTCATGCCACCCGTCTCTAGTATCTACTGATACATCCTCTGCGGGGGTTGTGTTGGGCCGGGGATCCTGAGGCGTGAGCACCATCGACTGAGTGGTGGATTGCCTTCACTGGCTACAGCCCTTTAATCATAATAGTTCAATCATCACGGTTCTAAATGGTCGACCTCTCTTTTATGGTTATTACTATCCAGGTACTACTAGACTCGACATGCTTTACTTGTGCATTCCGGTAGTATTAGGAACATCACCAGGGACTAGAGCATGCTTTATGGTTGATGGATTGCTGAGAGATAGCGATGAAATGCCTACCCTTGATTAATTGAGACCATTCGAGAGTCGCATCATGATTCCAACTCTTCAAATCTCGAGCTGGGGGATGTATCATCATATCACGGAATTGATCCGATAGCAGTCATGTGGCCACGCTAACCAGTAGATGACGAGACAAGTGTGATATAACACCTCACACTAAGAGCTGCACCCCGCATTTCTGTTTTGCCCCATCGGACTTTCCGGCTCGCTCTATGTGGGGGTAAACCTTTCTCTTGTCCAGTTTTAGGTAATGTACTACTCAAATGGTAAACGGCGACGGGTTTTCAAAATATGCCATGTTAGTTCTCATAAAAAAAGGTAGAACAGCCCCTAAGTTACTTAATGTAGTGCTTATTCCTAGCGATCCTGCGGGATTCTGAAGATCTGCCGGCGAAACGAATAGCGTCGATATTGCCAATACGTATACTATTACTATACTAGGTAGGTACTAACTAGGACAGTCCTACAAATAATAAACTCATAAAAGCATGCTCCATAGCACATGTAACCCTCAACAGCTTCAAACTGATGAAGCGTTTAAGTAAGCGGGCTTGGATCCCGTCTTGGCGCAGCAGGGCCACTACTCCTGGTTAGGAAAGGTACACAGGAAAGGCAATTTCTGTCTGTGACCAGGATAGGTGGGGCCGGTCATCGACAATTCATTCAAGGTGAATACCCAAAGGCTTTCTTCTTGTATCATATGCTGCTCCATATCAGTGATATCGCCTGTACTATGTATGTGATGAAATCTCCATCAACGGTAGGTTAGGCAGTCGAATAATGGCTTAGGCAGCAGGCTCCTCTGCCAATGGTGGATGGAGGGTTATCATTTCAACATAAGTATCCCCACGCTCTGTGCGTATCCGGGTACTTTTGCGTTCCGCCTGATGGAGATTTCCATTGACAAAAAGATCTTCAAGGTCGAATTTCACCGGCAACCCGTAACACCGGAGTGGCGTGGCCACCACTATGCCAAAACGACCAAAGCACTGATCCCGACGCCCACCACCGCCTATATAGGGACCCCTAAGGAGGGTACGCATTACACAACTCTAACTATCCCGCAAGAAGAGAATAGATCTCCTAACCGAACTTAAAACGCCCAGTTTCTATGTGATTTCAATGGGAATCACCTGCCAATTAAAACGGGCACGTTCACGCGATAAACGGTCTACCAGAGTTCAGACCTATTATGTCAGGCGATATCATTTCTTTTGCCGCGACCCGATCCTGGAAAATTGCCGCTTCCAAGCTGGCCTTTCCTAAAGATGCAGTGGCGTCTCCAGTGAATTACAGGAATGAGTCCAGCTACTGAAATTCAAGAGATTTTCGAATACGACAGAAGACGCCTAGATAGGGATTGGAAGAAGATGCTTGATCTGTGGGATAAGGTAGTAACTGCGCCTTCAACTATTGAATACAGGACTAAATGGGCACGCTTCAAAAAAGCATATGAAGCGGAGCACTAGGCTCCCCTTCTACGATATCTTGAAAAGGAGTGGCTTGGTGAAGATAAGAAGCGCTTTCTTCATTGCTACACCAATTCCTACCATCATTTTGGCCAGTCCGCAACTTCTCAGCTTGAAGGAGCTCATCGCCTCACGCAGTTCTCAGCAAAGACCTGGTGTTCTCTTGGTTCCTCAGGAGGTGGTGGGATGTTGGAATCACTAGAGGTGAAGGAGATCGATATCTTGGTAATTCTGTTGTCGGAGACGAAGGTATACTAGGGCAAGTAGATAAAGCTGTCCAGTCATGATTCTAACCATGGGGCGGGCGGTCTCACTCACTATTTCACAGTCAGAATTCCCACCGGCCCCGTGATTAGAATCGTGGAGAGGTTTATCTACTTGCCCTAGTATACCTTCGTCTCCAACACCAGAACTACCAAGATACCAATCTACTTAGCCTCTGGTGATTCCAATGAGGCAGCTTGAGCCACTTATTACTAAAATGACACGCAAGGACATGCTAAATTGATATGGCCATGGGAAAAGATGGCGTTAAAGCTTCTTGAAGATGAACAGACGGAATATCTAGATGGAGGATGGACGATTTCCTGATCCTCATAAGGATCTAGCAATTCAGCCTGGAATGGAGTCATGTGAATCTATATCTTTTAAATTGACCCTGGATATTGCTGTGATGCCGTCATAGCAGCAATATCGGCGACTTTCGCTCCGCTCGAGCTGCCCTTTCCCTTAGCTCATCCATTTATTTGCGGTGTTGTGCTTCCACCTGTTTAACTGTACGGCGTTGTCGTTTTAGAACTCTTTTCTTCGTAAGTCTCCCATGTAGAGAGCATTCGAGAAGTGTCAGTAGGATTAATAGAGGTAGAGGGTATGTGTATGCTTCAGGTGGTAGTTCTTGGGACTTGTTGCGCTTTGTCCGTATAACATCGGGATCGGGCTCTTTCATGGCTTTTTGAATCTCTCGAGCTATTTCCCTTTCTATGAATTAGTATGCAATTCTCTCATTTTTAGGAGCAGGACAGATCAACGAACAGTGGGAATTGTTAAGCCACCAATGCTTGTCGCAGTCAAATGATGATAATTTTGGGCCCACCTGGAGCCTCTATAAGAGCAGATGCTTACAGGGCAACTCCCATTGCTTATATATTTCGTCTAGTGCTTTGAAACCGATTAAAAAGCTAAAGGTCAAAGAAACTGTATTTTCATAATGCTCTACCGGTTACGCCGCCACTCAAGCTCGAGCTGAGCATCGTATCTTTGTTGCTTAGTCCTAATCATTTCCAGGGTCTTCTTATGCAGCTCGAAGAGGCCAGGAAAGCGTTTGTGGAGATAGATTCCCAATTCATATGAGCAGATTCTGTACTTTTAGCCCGTAATCCCGGAAGCGCTTGATAGCGTATTGAGCAAACCGCTCTCGTAGAGGAAGTTAAGTCTAACAAAGACATTCAATTATCTTGATATAGAATAAGTTAGCACATTTACGGCTAAAGGAAATAACTGAAAAAGAAATTATATGCCTCGTTGATCTGACAATTATTGTTTCAACAGTTTCCATGGTCCATTCCAGAAAGTGGCTTTATTAATGGCATACCCTACTTTTTTCCAAGCAGCCAAAATACCATCAGCATCCCGGGTGTATGTCCGACCAAAAGCACTCGATTCATACCCAAACAAGGCATTCGCAACCATACTTTCTACGTCATATTCTCTTTCACTTAGAACATTAGCATCTTTGCCAAGAAATGCGGTTGCTATTTGACCTGCAGAACGGTCGGGATCATCAATAATGTCGAAATCATTAGTTATTCTGTTCTTTAGCATTAGAGGCAGAAGAATCATTAGCATGTAAGAAATTTTTTCTAAGACAGAGATAAGTAAAATACCTATACTTGAAGCACCCTAAACGATACACCTTGTCTAATGATTCCAGTCTTCCCGCTAATAAATACTAGAAATCAAACCCAGCCAACATTAGGTAACTTAGCTCTGTTTACTAAATAATCTCTTTCGGGCTATGATACATCTGATCGACTTTAAATTACCATTCATTCAGAGCTTCAAGCGATGATATCGTGGATGAATGCTGAGGGCCAAGGACTTGTCTCCGGAACTGAAAGCATTTTTCCATCAGTGAAATAGTTTCGCTGTTGTGATCAATGTTTGGATGCTCCTCCCTAAGCACTCTCAAGCGGAACTTAGTTTGCAGCTCTTCAGCTTCCTTCCATCGCCCTTAGTTTCCGTATGTCGACGCCAGGTTGTTCATGCTAGTCTGCATATTTGGGTGCTCCTCCCAAGCAACCTCAAGCCTATCTTTACTACTTTAGATTTCAGCTCTTCGGCTTCCTTCCATCGCCCTCGGTTTCCGTATGTTGACGCTAGGTTTTTCATGATAGCCAGCATATGTGGATCCTCCTCCTCAAGTATCCTCAAGATTATTTTTAATACTTTAGCTTGCAGCTCTTCGGCTTCCTTCCATCGCCCTTAGTGTCTGTATGTCGATGCTAGGTTATTCATGCTAGCCAGCATATCAGCATATCATGTGGGCCCTCCTCAAGTATCCTCAAGCTTATCTTTAATACTTTAGATTGCGGCTCTTCAGCTTCCTTCCTGTTGGAATAAAGGATTTATGCATTCGGGGATATTGGAAAGTTGATGACGTATGTCACCAAAGAGCCGATATGATTCCTAAGCAAACCCCGCTTAGCGGGTGTGTTTGTATGGACCCTGTGAGTCATCCTTTATTTAGCAGGCTGATTCTTAGTATCATGGAGGGGTAATGCAGCAGAGCTGGCTTGTAGCTGATTTGGGTTGATGGAACATGGCAGGTATAAGATATTGAGGATCGGGTGTTGAGGATTTTTTCTATATAGTGATAACCAAAACCAACCAACCAATAATGCAACATAGCAATATAGCGATAACCAAGACATGTATAATATACATGCATAAGTTAGTTCCTTAATTCAAGATCATCTCAGCGCTTCCCAGCGCCCACCGTTGTTCCTCGTTTACATTTCCATATAGAAATCTCCTTCTTCTGTAGCAATCAGTTGAAGGCCCCAAATATTCCTCCATCGCTAGCCCATCGTCCTCTGCTGCTAGCTCATAATCTAACTGTTAGAATGTGTTGACCTTATTCTGTATTGTTGTGACTTGGAAAGAGGCCCACCTAGTCCTAAATTGGCTAATGTACATAAAGTATTTTATAGAATCAATCTGACACTAGCACTTCCATCAGCCTTGGTTTGTGTATGTCAACGCTAGGTGGCTCATGCTACTCAGCGTGGAAGGACGCTCTTCCCCAAAAATTCCGTTTCTCATTCTTATCACTTGGACTTCCAGCTCTTCAGCCTCCTTCCATTGTCCTACCATCGAAAATGCCAACGCGAACTGGCTACCTTGCCTGGTACCCGTCGGCAAATTTCAGTGCAATCTGGGATTTTCCAGACCCACCAAGTCCGTATAACAAGAATTCTCGCCTTGGGGAAGAGCCACCAGGTCGAGCAGCAAAGAAAACATCTAACTTTTGTAATATTGTCTCTCGTCCAGTAAAGATTGCGCTAGGGCTAGGCTTTGGTTGGATTGTGACATCTTGAGTGTTCGCATCTCGTATTTGAGGAACTCCACCTGATTACATAGCCAGCTAGGACAAGGCTACATATTGATGACTAACATATATTTCTTAGTGTTGCAACCGTGCTCTTAGGTTTGCAGAGTATATCAACTACTTCATCAATAGCTTTAGATATCGAAGTGTCTGCCATATATCCTTTTGTGTGCTGGGTAAGGTCTCCTATTTTCCCCCATGATTCTTCTAAAGAGATACCCTCAGCACCATGAACGACGTTGAAGCGAAAGTAGAAGCCTGGGAAATCCTTGAACCTCTCACTCAACTCACTTGCTATTCCCCCATAATCAGTTGCAATGTTCTTCAGCGTCTGTATCAGATTTGTAGGTGGGGGCTTTTGGAACGCATCTGGTGTCGCCAGGCCGATCGTTCCCCGATGTCCAGTTCCAATGCTAACAAGACATCCCACTGCCTTGTCACCCCCAAATATATTCCTCGCCTCTTCCAATACCTGGTTCACTGGGTTGTTACATTTGATTCCTGCGTCGATGGACTCTTCTTGGGATGACCTTCATGACCGATAGCGATTCGTTTGAAGAATGTAGGAGTAGCGTTTGTTGCACGAGCTGCTTCCCAGATCTTGCAGTCTACACTGGCAAATTCTCTGACGGAGTATGCTAGGAATCGCCGGGGGTGGGCGAGGTTACTTGCCGGCACAGCACAGACAAATGCTTTTATCTTAATCAACTAGTTTAATTTGTCAGGCATAAACTCCCCAAGCTTCATATCCGAAACGAGCTCTTGTACTTTGTTTTCAAGTGTTTTGGCTTTAAATTTCCCATCTTTGAATCCCACTTCCCATTCTCCTTTGAGAATATAGCACCCGTGAGTGAGGTGTAAGTCTACAAAGCCTCGTTGGTCGTCATCCGCAGCCGGCCAAGCATAAGCGCGATGAGCCTATGAGAGATATAATGTCAGTATAAAGCGCTTCTTACTTTAATATGCACTTGTATTCAATAACTCAGAGTCAACGACAGCAGCATACCCTCCTGTGCTAGTTCCTCCAATAAGATCAAATAGTCACAAGGCCGTGGGGGTTCCGTGAGGCCCTATCGTACTTGACTTAGTTCATAATCTCATTAGGGGTAAGGAGCTCACACACGCTTCGGATACCACCTCCATCTACGTATACTTGCGGTTAGCTCAGGGCAACATACGATGGGAAATCCATTAGAATACCTAAAGATAATAAATTTAATGGCTGACTTGTGGTGGGTGCAGTACTCTGTGCCATGTTAGATATTGATTAGCCACAATAATAAATAATGGTATAGTAGCGGGGAGAAGTATATATTGTTCAGAGAGAAACTCAAGGGCTTCTTGTGATGCGTAGTAGTATATATAGGCCTAAGAGCTGGGAACCATATGATAGTATGAGGCTGACTTCCTTCCAAATTAGGTCTTGAGTTCTCCAGGCCTTCTATTCCGATATGTGCTTTTATTTTAGACATGAGAGCCTTCAGCCTCATCTCACGGAAGAGGAACTTGCACAAAACCCAACTTTTTAACTTCAAACTAATAAGTTATGCTCATGCAAATCTGAAATCACTTATTAGCAAAATCTAGCATTTTGCCGATATCTCAATATCTCATCCCACCACAAAGGCTACTATTGATAATTTTCCGTGTCAAGTTGTATGATAGATTAGGGTATCATGCTACTTAATAGTATGTATATATATATGTACTGTACTTATGATTATAATCAACGTGCATAAACGACCTTGTGATTATACTATATAGTAGCAACTATTCTACATTTAATCACACAAGAAAATTTCTCTTCTATTTATTGTTATTATCAATATTGTACCAAACATACAACACTTCGAATGGAAAAAACTCGCATACATTCGTTAGATTAATCTGTTAAAATAAAGGTCGTCATCATTTGTCATCAATCATGTGGTTTAACTTACATGAAACTATATTCGGGTTAGTATAATTCGAATTAGGATTAGTAAATATGTGTCCTTTCCTATTTAGGTAAAGTACCCAGTTTTCTCATGTGCCTAAATGTTACCTTTTTTCAAACGCTATAGGCTCCTCCGGCAGCAGGAATTTCAACTATTTGAGAACACTATGTTTAATAATAACCAATGCGCTATAGCCTATCGTTTATAATTCTATGATCCCGTGTGGTGTGGTTGGGGCAATGAATTTTAAAAATGGTAGCTTTTTCTCGTGGTATATTGGCAGGAACGGAGTTCCGCCACCATAGTTACCTAGGTATCTTGGACCCATCACACAGTCTGGTATTACAGGGACTACTACCGGATGGAAAAGTAGAGAAGACACCAGAATATCCTGTCAATATCGAGAATATTCTCTCAATGTCAAGTCAGTGAAATATCCCAATAAATCAGGCACCAAAGTGGGAATATAAATATCCCCTTGTTTCTTTGTAAATAGAACAGATCAGAGAATACACTTAACGAGCACAGGAACAGTCATTCATTCTCATCTTTACTATAAAGAAATTACTGTTAATACACACAGATATAGTCCCCCTTCGCACCTTGTGCCATCTGGGATAGTTGTCGATTATCCCGGCGAATGCGCAGATTTCAGCCTTTTTCCAAATTTCTCGGAGTAATAGCTCAATAAAGTCACGGAATCAGGGCAAAAAAATAGTCGATTGTGGAAGATAACATGGTGAGTTGGATGGGATAATTTTACATTCGCTAGACGAATACTATGATCTAAAATGGCGTTTAAGCCTCGGAGTCAAATGCGCAGAACAAAGGTAGCTACGACGAAGATAGCGAGAGTTATAACCAAAACCCTAAATTTTTCCCATAAGAATCGACTCGCCAATTAAACCCGACTCCAGAACCACCGACTAACGCCAGATTCTAATAATCCTTGTACCTTCTAGACGGCCATTCCACTTCTTGACATTCAGCACAACATTCTTCAAGATATGCCATTAGTAAACAAAGCCTGCTGTGTACCAGGAAAGACATCGTTGTAAGCATATTTGAAGGCTTGGTCGTAATCAGACATGATAACATTAGGATCTAGAAGACTGCGCACGCGCAGAAGTGACCGAAACTGCTCTAAAGCCCAAGTAAAACTAGCAGTATCTTCCTTGCGAATAAGCATTGAACGTCGTGTGGATGCTAGTCACGCCGTTTATCTGTAAGAGAGGCCATTCCGAAACGATTAACTTTGTGAGTGCTGTCCATCATTAAGAGCTCAGTGTTTCTGCTAAGCATCTGAATGTAGCTCTCGTGAGTCTAGAATACAGCGTCAACTTTTTGCCCTCATACTCACTGTCAATAGGTTCTTTGCGGTGAATGTTAAAAAACCAGACATCATCCTTTGCAGCCCGTAGTACTTCAATGAATAGTTGTGTAGATGAGTAAGGACCATACTTGTTCGGACGGAGCCCTTGCTGAACCTGATAGATGTCACGAACCGAGATATTGATGCTAAATTCCTTTGCCAATTGAGCTGCAATGTGTCGTAAAGGAATTATCACGTGGGCACTAGCGCCTCGGCTAGTGACGGACCGCACTCTCAAATTCTTTATAGTAATAGAT
>JAHQZX020000402.1:0-12139 GCA_019804575.2 Pseudotulostoma volvatum
GCATGCACAAAAGTTATTGTGGTTTTCCTTGCACTTTCATTTTGTATGGTGCACAAAAAAGTGCAAGGAAAGTGCACGCTTTTGATTTTGATCCAAACGGATTTTCCCAAAAGTGCATGCTAAATTTTTGGTGGTGCACTTCGGAAAAAAGTGAGCCAAACGGGCCCTTAGATAATAATAGTACATAATTTATTACCTTCAGGGCGCCAGAGTGTAGCCCTCAACGGTCCTACAACCTATACCCAACATAAATTCAACGTTGCCACTTCGTTTTCTTTTTTTGCCCAGGTTGTAGAGTCCCATCAAAGAGTTGGCGCTTTATTAGTCTCGACAGCGAAAAATATTCTATATTAATATTATTAGCCGCTAACGAAAGAAAAGAGTGTAACTGAGGAATAGACATGTAAAACAAACTGGGCATGCAATTTCGACCAAATCTCTTTGCCCATTCTTCACAACTGCGAGGTTGAAGTCTTTCCCTTATCTTACTTGATCTGAAACAAATATTTCTCTTTACTGTTCCCTAAGAAAGCATACTATATTGAGGTATTGTGATCACCTTAATTCTGCGCCTGTAGTATACTTATTCACCTTATGCTAGTATAGCTATGTAGAGCTAGAATGGATTCGCTTTCACCAACATTGGAATATGAGGTCGATGATGTCGATGAACTTCTCAATAGCCTCAGCATTCAATCCGATAACAAGCTTGGCGATTCAGATGCCTTAAATGAGAATGCTGGCAGTGCCTGATTTGCAGGAAAGAAAATAAATCGATAGTTTACATGGCTTCCGCGAGAACAACGCCCTTTACCCTTTCGTCGCCTTAAAACTAAACGTGGTATAGTAGAAAAGAATAGACGCTTTGTGCCAGTACGAGGTGTGACTTTGGACCTCCTATGGAGAAATTCGATTCTTCTTGTCGTAAACTCTTATAGCCTCCCCATTAGCGCCGGCTTTTACAGCTAAAAAAATAATCGACGACTTTCGCCTCTTATTCCTTCGGTGGCTGATTTGTTGTACATCGCTTTGTCCATGGTTGAGAACAGTTTTTCCTATCACTGATTTGCTTTATCAATCGTCTGTTCTTGACTTCCTCCCGAAGTGCAGTAACACCCTTCGCAAACGGGTTATTTCCGAGCGCCAACGTCAAAAGGAAGTCCGAAAGCAAGTCATCCGGCTGTTACGTAGTCGGATAACTATTTCCTTCGACACCTGAGCTGCCCCATTTACCAAAAAACATGTTGTCAGTCTTATAGCACATTTTGTAGACCAAAACTGGGAACGGCGCCATCTTCAGCTTAGCATGAGCCGTTTATATAGCGGCCATAGTGGAGAGAATGCCACCACCCATATAATCCCAATTCTCCGCGACTGGGAAATTAATGGTCAGATTGGCTACTTTATCACGGATAATGAACCCGCTAATGGCACAACTATCGATCACATTCTCGCCACTATTAACCCTGCTTACAAGAAAGCAGATAGGCCCCAGCGTTGGATTCGGTATCTTGCTCATACATTGAATCTGGTCTCCTACTAGGCCTTTTTTGTGCTGCTTGAACGCGCGTTAAAGTGTCAAGCTTGTCTTCAAGCGAGCAACTGGCGCCCGGAAAAGCGGCTGAGAGGTAATGACGATAATGATAGTGGCTACGACCTGGGGAAGATATATTACTACCAGAGGAATGGGAAGGTGTAAGGGAGGTTATCAAGGTTCTGAAACCTCTTTTATACTACATGAAACTGGTCGAACAGCGGGACATCGGTCTTCAAGATTGGGTGCCGATTGTTAATACCCTTATGATAAACTTCCCCAAAGCTAGCCAGCTATTCAGAAAGATGGCCGATGAGGGAGCGGTATAAGGCTTTATATCTGCTGCGAGAAGGGTTCAGTAGACCGGAAAGGGAGAGTTGAAGAGGCGGAGTAGGGGTAGATCGAGGGCCCCCATAGCTGGCCTATGGATACAGCGGTTACAGGGGAGACACGAAACTGAAGGGAAGGTGGGCGGCGGCTTTGCCGCCGGGTATACCTGGTTGTCCTATGTTGAGCATAAGGCTTTGTCCCACCTAGTGCGCCGCTTGAATGGGCCCGGATGGGAAATATTAAGTACGGTGGTAACATAGTAGTCTCATCCTTTTCCCCACCCGCCCGCCTGCCGTGCTGTTCAGTGTACCTGTTATCCCGTCCTTGTTCGTGCGGCTCTCCGCGCGGCTCCCTGATCACCGCCTCGTCCACCTCCTCGCCTACCTCGCCCACTTTCTCATCCCCAATTGCTTGCTGTATTCAAATGCTGAGGGGTCTCGCCTAGTGCTGTTATTATCCCTCGGCCGGTTCTGCGAGCCTGCTGGGCGACCACGTGTTCTGACGACTGCTGGTTCCTGAAGTAAAAGGCGGGGGTCAAGTGGTTCGAGAATCGTCGATCTCGATCTGTACATCGTAGAACGACCGCAAACCCGTTTGCCTTTGCCCAGTTTGTATAAAATTCATGACTTCTTGGTCCGTATGAGCTAGTGGGAACAGAGGGGGAGTAGGGATACTGGTAATATCAAGCGGATCGGTAGGGATGGGATCACTGAAATCAAAACCGGCATTATAGTCAAGTAGTCCGGCGTTGGGTCCGATTCCCCGTCAAAGAAAGAGTCGCAATCGGACGCATGGGTAGTGGTCACAAGTGGCGCAATAGCAAGAGCTGTAAGCCTCAATGTTGTTAGGCCGGAATTTATTGGGAAGAACTAGGTCGTTGACCATAATAGTATCGGCCATTTCTGAGTTGCATAGGTGTGTGCTCGATCCAGGTAGATTCCTATCCTGCTTTAGTTCTAGCAGTAGTTGCTCTAAGAGATTAAGCTTACGGTGGGAAAAATTAAAGGTAGGGGAAGAAAACGGTAGGGGAAGAAAACTGAAAAAAAAGGTCCTGGAAGCTGCGGGGAAAGTCCAGCGAAGGAACCAAAGAAAAAGTGGCATCGAATGGAAAAGGAAGGCACTTCCTTCATATTGTAAGTGGTAAGAATAACTAATCAATAGCTGAGGTGGCTTTTAGTAGCTACTATACTAACAGTAACTTAGAGATATCTGAGGTGGCCCCCTAAAAGCAACAAAACTTATGAATGCCAGAAACTATCATATGCGCTAACCCCGAAATAGTGTAGCCTGATAGTATCAGCGGTAGATTGGACGGCTGTCCTACCACTGAGTTGCTATAACATATATCATACAACATGCTTAATCTTAAAATACATAGAAGCTGAAAATACAGGACTCATATTATAATTTATAATAGAGAAGTCCTATCAATAAACTTCCTTAGCTCAATATTCCCCTGTTTTGTCTAGTTACCATTCTTAATTAACCAGGGGCCCGTGTGTCCCTTCAGTCCCAGAGCACTGATGGAACGCTGATAGTATGTTCTATTATGATATTATAACTAGTATGTACGAAAAGGATAACCCCGTATGATAGACCTCAAAGATGACCCAGGAACCAGATGACCCTTTCCGCAAGAACCGTTTTTTTGAATATGCCTTGAGGTTTTTAACGAGACTTCCATTCAGTGGACGTGTTGTACAGTACATACAATCGGTTAGCGGAAGTCATGAGACACAAAGTCACATGACCCATAAACCACAAAATATCACTGTTTTCATGCCATCATGCCTACCAAACCAAAAACCTCAAGGCGCGAGCATTCTAGTGAGGTGCTTCGCTTAGTATTTAAATTGCATGATCAAGAGTTTTCTACCTCTCAAATTGCTGCTACACTAGATCTCCCCCGCAGTACTGTATATCGCCTTCTTGGAAGCCGTAAAAAACAGCAGGAACGTATCGAAAAGCCCTCAAAACAGCCAGGGCGAAAGTCCAAGCTCACTAAAAGAGGGGAACACGTTTTACTTCGTCAAGTGAACAGCAACCCCCAAGATACGTGGGCTGCACTTGCACCACCCTCTAAATCGGGACAACAGCTTCACCCGGCCATTGTGCGGAGATATCTGAGAAAAAATGAACTCTACGTGTTTAAACCTCGACGGAAGCCATTCCTTAGCGACAATCATAGACGAGCTCGATCAAAATGGGCCAAAGAACACCTTAGTTGGAGCATTGACAACTAGCGTTGTGCAGTCTTTTCGGATGAGAGCATGTTTGAGCTTGGCCTTCATACCCTGACGACATACGTGAAGCGGAAAAGGGGTGGCGCTCTCAAGCCGCAGTGCCTCATGCCTACCTTCAAGTCTAGATGCACCACAGTCGGCATTTGGGGTTGTATTGACTACACCTATAAGGGCAAACCAGTTATTCTGCCCGCGAACACCCACATGAATAGTACGATTCATTCCAATAAGATATTGAATGACCACGGGCATCCCATGTACCAGCAGGTCATGGAGAAGTATGGGGATGTCATCCGGCAAGATGATGGCGCAGGATACCATACCTTGAAGATGGTTGAAAGTTGGCGAAAATCGATGGGAATGGTACGTATGGAATGGCCCGCTCAATCCCCCGACCTTAATCCTATCGAGAACATATGGCATCTTATCTAGATCGCCATATGCAAAAGACGACACAGAATTCATTCGGCGGCTGAACTGGGGGAGATTATCCAGGAAGGGTGGATGCAACCGACCTTAAGGTGATCCAGAAAATTATCCGCACGATGAGAAATAGATGCTGGGCTGTCGTCGCCGCAAAGGGGGGACATACCAAATACTAGTGACTATGTAAATAGAATCCAGAGCTACTACTTGCACGTCATAGCATATGAATCAGGCCATAAGAAACCGAGTTATGCCCATTTAAAAGGAGGAGTAGAGCGGGGCATCGCCAAGAATTTTAGTCGATTATCATGACTCCGCTAACCGATTATGCTTTTAAAGGAATCGTGTTAAGAAGTTTGATAAGACCTTAAATCCCTCTGAGCTTACAAAGGCTCCACCCCTTGGTATGTAATGCCGACCTCAAATTTGAATTGCCACCTATCATTACTAGTCATCAAGTAGATTTCCGGTTGAAAAGTTGAAATCAGGTTGCTCGCCCATTTGATTAGATGTAGACCCAGATTCAGACTAGCGCCCAGAATCCATCACCTGTTTACCTATTCCAGAACCTTGATTGGTTAAAATCCAAAGGGATCGGGCAATTCCTGTTAGGGACCTGACATATAGTACGCTGACTGGATGACTTGGTAAGTCATCCATTGGGCCTTTTGGCGCTGTGGTGTAGTGGTAAAGTCAGCACCCGCTGCCTCACAATTCCATTTTTCATATTATATGTAGTAAATGGTGAATATCAAATTTTTTTTCAACTACAGCTTCATTCTCGCAAAACAACCGATCGTGATGTTCCCAATACAAACATTACCACAGCAACACGGAATGTTATTATAGGTAATAATATGATAACATTCTGGGGGCCCAACCCGAAAATCGCTGTCATTGTAAAGTCAAAAGGTGGTTGACAATGCTGGCAAGACTTGATTAAATGCTCAGCCAGTGGTTTGCTTGATAGTTTGATAATTTAGATTGACTTTTAACGAACCAAATTAAATCCTTTTAGTTGTATAAAGTTTCAGCAGCCCACGAAGACAAATATTATGTAAATCATGGCAATTTGGCAATTTCAATACCCCAGGACAAAAGTATGGAGACAATAATATACAGTAATAGATTCATCTTATTTGTCCAGCAAGGAACACGGTTGAGTCCAATGCGAAGACTGAGAAAATACTATACATGATAGTATGCGACCTATGTAGGTAGACAGAGTGGAGGCTCATGTCTATTGGGCAGGTTACTGTGTCCTGTAACACCGTCCGTATGCTACCATGTCCGACTCCGACTGGACCTCTTGGGCAATTTACTTTCCTGTCACATGTCTCATCACCTTCAGGGTCGGCGTCCGTCTAGCCCTTTATTAGAATAATGCATATGCTGTCCTCTATGGGAACCAGTGTCCAACGTACGTAAATGGTTGAAGCTTTTCTCTATGACCTCAGACGGCAGGCCAGGGGCGATTACAGCGCCGCATCGCCACACCACCCCACTAGCTATTTCTTCGCCCTGCAGTTATCTTCAGCTAATAATGGCATAATCGCTCCTGCCGTTGGGGTCTTTTGGTGCTACTTCTTGCCCGCACTGAGGTTCTGCTATGCATCCCCGGCCTCTCTTATCCAGTGACAGCTCTGTTAATGAAACTGTATTGTAGCAACTATGTCATTGATATATTCTCTGACCTCATAAAGTCGCAGGCGTCCAGCACCTTTTGCCTCGAAATCGCCTGTCCAGGACACAGGCTAGTTCTATGCAACGGCTCCGATGTAGACGGCTTTGGTTTTGGTGACCGGGGTGTCAAGACGCCTTTTGTATATGAGGATCCGCGAATGACACCTTCCACAGGACGTGGCATTGGGTTCCTGTCCCGAAAAGAAAAGGACTCATACGCCTAGGACAACGCTCTAAAGTACAGAAGTTCGCAATGCTCTAGGCCTTGGCTAGCAACATGACTTATACATGATCGTGGAGCTTGATGACTTACCTCACAAGTGTAAGTCATTGCTAGGCACTTACTGCGCTTTAAGAAGCCTTGCGAATTCATATACTTGGTATTTGCGTCATGCTATAGATTTAACACCGTATTCGTCAAGCTCAGAGGCTGGTTGTATATATGTAGTATGTGCATTACCGATTCATGCCATGAACCAAAACACAACTAAGAAAGCTGCACAGGTCAACGTCTCTGTCAAAAATCACCCGATTGTTTTTGCCAGCCCATTACCGGGGGAAGTGGTAGACATCCTTTGAATGACTGAATTGCCAGCTATCGGAGTCAAAGGCTGCCTTATACCTGGCCCAATTGGTGGCGAGGTATTTACCCATTGGTGACTCCCCGACCTTTCTAGCCAGGCATTTACCTTGAAATTTGTATCTACCAGTTTTCTCTTGGGAAGTCGCTGCTTTGAGCTGGTATTAGAACCATCGGCGAACTTATTAGTTTTGTCTTGAGCCCACCTAGATTTTCGCTGAATTTGGACCTACGATCGTGGCGAGTGGTATGCTATATATGAGAGCTGAACACGGGACGACAACTTGAATTCGTCGTGGTGTTAGTAACGCTGGTAATACTAGGTGTGATAAATTTTCCATGCCGTCAAACCATACACTCGGGCAAAGCAGCCAGAGAGGTTTTATCAAACTGCGACATGCGGTGGTTCTGTAAGTTCAGCTCCTGCTCTTCTCGGAGATGAGAAGCTGCCAGCCCTATACAGTTGTCTTTGGATTTCCGTTGCTGCATAACAGATAAGATAGGCGGCGGTGTTGTCGTAGAAGATGCTATGAAGCTTTGATGAAGGAATGGAAGTACCGATGATGAAGAGCATGGCGAATTAGCCGAAACTTCTGTAGCTGATTGCACCTATTTTGGCCTCCTTGACTTCTCTAGATGAGCTCTCTCGTACTCCTTGAAAATACTATTGATATTTTGCCGAAGGAAATTAATAAGTTGCGAATCATGCTCCTCGATATACTCCCACTGTTTGATCGGATTGAGCTTTCTCAGAGACCTGCCATCCCGAAAAGTGAAATTGGCAGCATTCCTCGTTTTTAAACCCTGCAGTTGATCTAGCATGTGTGCTTGGACAGCTGATCTCGGTTCTTTTGTTTGGTCATGATTGAGCCGAAGCGGAGGTCGTAGTAAGCAGACCTTAGACAAGAAAAATTGACGCGCTGGCTGGGACCTGACACTTAATGTATTAGTCTATCTACATAGTTGAAATGTCAAATTATAAAATTTGAGATCCCACTCCACGTCTTTACCGGAGCTTTTGTTTTGCGTATGGTGATGTTGCTCGTGCAATCTTTCCATGTATAACGTAAACTCACACCAACATATAGAATAATATCTACACGGTACACCGCCATATAATAAACTTTCAAAAATTAGTTCAAGTTATATCCCGTCATGCATGGAATAGGCATATTATGATAGGCCAGCAACCCTGGTTGCCCCATATATGCCAAGGCGCTACTGAAACTGCACCTATCAACTTACATACATAAAACTGAAATACATAATTAGTTGCTAGTAGCTAGAATACGCCATAGATTATCATATCGTCTTTTTTGGTATTTTTAAAGTTGCTGTAACCCCGACAGGTTTTGAAATGTTGTCCCGTCGGCCTTCTACAATTCCGTATACCAAACAGTGACTTGTATCAGATAGGACTGTTCACAAATCATGCCCACGGACTATAGTTGTTGTTGCTTACTGAATAAGGCTTGGCTTGGTGATTGGGGACTTGTTTCTGTGCTCCAAGTTGTGAATGGCTGGCCACCATGCAGCACACTCGGTTCACTCGAGGGTTATTATTCGTTAGATTGAGATATACACATTCCACACCATGCCAATACTCAACAAAGTGCCACAACCCGCCGCCGTGGAGGCCCGGTTCAGTTCTGGATGAGTATGCCAAAAATTTCGAGGGCAAAGGAACGCATCGCTGAATCCAACACAGATGGGTAGAGCGTGAGGTCAGGCCGATAAGCTTGCGACAGTTGACCTTTTTCGGTCGTACATTGACAGAGTCCCGACTGATTAGCGCTGCAAATTATGTGCGTACTGAGCTTCCCACGAGGTTTGTCACTCCTGTGGACTTTTCTTCTTTTTTCTAGAGCCAACATCTGACTTCACCGCCCTTTCGATAGGCTGGCTCATCGCCTACGAGATATGCAGAAATTACCCTATGTTGTTGTAGCAAATCCTCACATATCACATGTGTACGAGCTCTACTACAAGGCCTTTGAGAAATTCAGAATTGTCCCAGAAATTAGGAGCTTGGAAGACAATGACAAATACTGTGATACTTTGCGTGAGACGTTGAAGGAACACCTTACAGTGATTCCCAACCTGGCAATGGGTGTTTTGGAATGCCAGGGACTCGTTGAGCCAGATGAGATGGATCGATTCATGAACACGATGCTACGCGCGGTAAGCGGCCACGGCAAGCATGCTTCGGATTCCAGATTCCGATGTCAAAGCTGAATTGTCCTCGTGTAGAGAATTTCGCGCCGTGTTATTGCAGAACAACATCTTGCCTTGACGGAGACCTTCAATTCACCATGGCATTCTCCCGATGCTATATTCCGGATGGATCTAAATGCAGACTTTGTGGGCGAGGTCTTCCTCAGATGCAATGCAAAGGATGTCGTTGAGCGCTGTGGGGACTTAACGCAAGATCTCATGACACAGGGCTCAGGTTCAAACAGGATCCCTGAAATCTCTGTACGAGGACATCTCACGGCAACGTTCCCCTACATTCTAGGCCACCTAGAGTATATTATCGGAGAGCTCTTGCGCAATTCGATACAAGCTGTGATGGAGAAATATTCTGGGTCTTCTACCTTACCACCACCAATTGAGGTACTCATTTGTGAAGCATCCCAGCATGTGATCATGCGCATTTCTGACCAGGGAGGAGGTGTACCCCGTGAGACCGTGCCTCACCTTTGGTCTTTCAGTAAGGGGCCACACACCAAGACCCGGCTTGAGAACTTAGAACAAGTCCCGGCGATGGCAGCTACTATGCAGGAGTTAACTGTGCCGGTGGGCCGAAGGCATGCTGATAAGGAGACCTACCGAGAAAGTTCCTTATCGTCACTGACCTCCCGACCTCCCAATCTTCGGCTAGGGATAGGACTTCCAATGAGCAGAGTATACGCGGAATACTGGGCTGGTAGCTTAGAGCTCCATAGCCTTGAGGGCTATGGTGTTGACGCATTCCTGCAGATACCGAAGCTTGGCAACAAAAATGAGCAGCTTACAACGAGAGCCGCTCTTGATGCGGTCTAAAATCGCAGTGTTAGCAATCACACTGAAATGGCAGATAGCTTCACGGCTCCTCCCTAGGTTTTCCGTTTTAGTGCGAATAGGTTACTGCATATGCTTACAGATATTTGTCATGTACAAATCGCCCTCAGATCTGATAGTACGGCTGCCCATGCCCTGCCAGAAGCATAGCTCTTGGCGTTTAATGTTGCATATAGTAGCATTTGCTAGCTATATCAAATTACATCCCTCGAAATCAATATTAATTCCCCGGCAAATTTAAGTGCTCGTTTAACACATCTGATTGAGGATTTCAGCCAATATATCAGACCTCAGGTCGAATGCTAATTGTGAATAGGCAGTGATCTAAATTAGATTGACGGCTTTATTATTTGATACCCTCTTTTACAATACAGAGTACCTAACTTAAGTACTGTTACTAAATAGTAATTTTTTGTAGGAAAATATATTCCACGCATATGCGGCATTCCCAGTAGTCATTTGGAGTGCTATGCATAATGTTACGAGTCATATAACATTACGAACACTCGGTTAGGTAGTGTAGCTCTTAAGCCAAAAATGGCCACTCGTAGTTTAGTATGACGCTATACCTAATCTTTACCACGGCCTACAGTAGCATGAAAGGCATAGGCATCGGTGTCAGCTCCTCCCACCTTACAAAAATGGGCAGCATTATCATAGGTATCTAAGGCTCATAATAAGGGAGTCCGTTGCTTGTTGATACCTAGTGCAATAGTTGTGTACGTTACAGGTATTTAGTATACATATGTGTGATCTTATAGCCGCGTTTTAAGAATTATAGTGTTGGAATTCAATCTGTAATTCGTTACCTATTAACCTGCTCCCATTGGACTCATGATTGTGGAAGGAAGAGATCTGCTAATAGCTTTCTAAGTAAACTTCTCGCTAAATATGTATTCTAATTTCTTAGTTGGTGTGTGCTGGGTGTTAGATATAGGGCGGTGGTATAGCCACACCAACTTCCTTCCTACCACACCTCTAACTTAACTAAGTTTAGTGTCCATGAAGTAGTGACTAGAGCTTGCTGGAGCTTGCTTACACAGGAATTTATAAGGACACAACGCTTTGGCTAAGGACACAACATGCTAACCGCTTATAGATAACACGTTACATAGCCTAAACATACAAATTTACGAGTACTGTAATGCTTAAGAATTGTCTCCCGGCTCACCGCCTATGTGATTGTTGCCCAACTGCAGCCCAATTGTACTTTCTGAGACTGGTAGAGGGGAATGTTTTATTTATTACGCTGTTTTCTCTTAATAATAATAGAGACCTTGAACATCCAACCCCTTCCACAATATAGTATTTTAATAACTCATGTTTTAAATACTAACGTTATCGATTTCTTGGATCTCGCTGCCAAATCGTTCGTTCGTGATCGCTATGGAAGCTCTGGCGTTTTCAGCTGCCCCATCTCATGCCCCTTAAAGTTCCTCGCAAGAAGTCCTACATCCCGAAGAATATGATCTTGCCGACGAGACCAGCCAGTTCACAGAACTTAAAGATGATTGGGAGGTTGATTTCCCTCCTGAATTCAACTCCAAGGTCTTCGATTGCGAGATCATGTCTAAATCTGATAGCGACACTGAATCTGATGTTGGTAATGAAAATCTTGAGTTTGAATTTTCGGATTCTGAATCCAACACTGAATCCGATTCAAAGCAGCTAACTCCAACTTTCGCATTACCACTGTTATGCACAGCCTGTACGTCATCTCATTGCATGCTACATTAAAAAGAGGATATAGTTGCTATGCGCAGCCTGCATATACGTCATGTAGAGTCATCGTTCGTGTACTTTATCCACGTCACACCATTTGTGTGCTTTTTCTATGTGGTATAGCTTGGCGTCTCCCACCTGGAATCACAGAATTCCCTTCTTTCTGAAGTCAGACTTCAGTCTTGTACCATTCCTTGTATAAACCTTGTACCAGCCTTGTACCCATGTACCCAATTGCATGTATAATAGCATAGTCATTCCGCTCCCAATATACATTATTCGCTACCTACGGAGTATCACATCAACAAGCCGGAGATTCAAGCGTAACAACCACCTCTGACTTGCTATCCTCGGGACTTGTCAAAAGACGAGGTTGTTCGTAAACTTAACCTATTTGCGAAAGAACATGGGTTTGCTCTCGTCACTAGGGGTAGCAATATCGAGCGGAAGACATGGAGTGCATGTCTGTTTCTTGCCGTATTTATTGGTCTTGCCATTAGACATGGTCAAGACGGCAGCCAGACAAGGGGTGGGACCCTCACTGCTTGGGTACTCCAGGTG
>JAHQZX020000403.1:0-12121 GCA_019804575.2 Pseudotulostoma volvatum
TACCAACTTCAGTTATGCCAGTATGTATATACTGTATGAAGTGTGTATATACCATACAAAATGTGTATATACGGTATATACAACAAGGATGGGCTGTATATACCGTATGGGCACATCCCTAGATAGCCGGAGCGGATTCCCGACTTTAATTTTCCCCCTTTTACTTATCAGAGATGACCCGACCCAGCCTATCATCATAAGACCTATTCATGTTTCTCTATTCCCTTTACACACTTATATGGCAAATATCATCAAAGAATATGATGGTACTCGGCCTTTACACTAATCAAGGCCAGTAATCTGCAATAGCTACCTCCGCAAATGTATGGTCTATCTTAGCAGACATTCTTGTCATTTTAAGGCCTTTCAAAATGGCTACCAAGGGACCTTGAAGGCCATACAGTGGATGATGAATATGATGTTTTAGCTCCATTTCCAGTCGAACACGCTTGCTGACTTAGAGCGTATATGTAGGGAGATATGGCGCTTTATTGGAAGTTCTCCCTACCATTGATCCTTGTTGAAAGATATCAAGGCTTTGGTAAACTGATACTCTTCTCAGGCTTCCGCAGCTTTTTTTGGGACCTATATTGAGCACTGGGACCTAGTCAAAGATCAATATCATCTAAACAGCGTCCAGCTTGGATAGGAGAAGCTTGACAATATTACCAGCTCACCGACGAGTCATCAGTCTATGTCACTGCGATTTCACTACATATAAAATACAAATGGCGGTGGATTGAGAGGAGGCGGGAGCATCAACCTGACTGGCAAAGCAGCGCAGACATGGCTATAAGGGCGCAAAGGGCATGGCACAAGTCGAAGTTGGTTTGATTCCAACCGGTACTCACACTATAACCTCCGAAGGACTGGGAACCAGAGAAATCGGCTGACTTGCCACAACTGGAATACGTTTTGGGGGAGGATTTCCGCAGCAGCAGTGATGAAGAGGATACAGAATTTTCCTCTGATGAGTATAATGCTTAACAAAAGCCCCAACGCGAGAAAGGTCGCCTACTAGTATGAGAAACGGTTAATATGGCCCCATCTTTCAACCTTCGCACCGGACGAACCCGAAAGAGTGTTCAGTAGTGTAGACAGAATGGTTCGACCTGGTCGGCGACAATCGAAGGCGGATACTATATGTGCTGCTGCCTGTCTCAAGTAATGGGATAAGAGTGGGGTGATTAACTTGGTCCTAGAGTAGTAGGCGCCTAGGGAATACTACATGTGCATGGGCTTGGGAATAGTGCGTATGGTGCAGTTTCGTGTTAAACTACACTAATAGTCGGACTTAACGTCGCTACTTTGGGGGCCTTTCCCTAAAGTCGGTGAAAGCAGGGTGACGTGCGGAAATTGCTGCGACACCGAACTTCGTGGCAATGTTAAGTAGTATTATTAAAAAAAGGTAGCCCCACAGCTGGAAGTTTTTATTATGTACTATTGAAGTTCATTGTCTTTACATATATTATTATTTAGAGTTAAAAGCGACAAAATCCGCATTTTGTGGCAATCGAATCGATACATGCCACCGACCGTGGTGATGATTCTACAACACTTCCCCCCTCTTCATCTTCTTCCTCCGAACATATCTGCATGACTACCTGATCCAGAGACCTTTGTTGCACCTGGAACTGTCGTTCGCCATCTCAGATCGCAGGGTCGATGGGAACGGCCGTAAAGTCCGCAGGGTCCTCTGATCAGCTCTCATTCTATTCCTGTTGCGCACATTGAAGAGCATCGTATAGTGATTGATTGGCGCGAAGAGCTTCTTTCTTAGCGGCAGTCGTGTTCTTTTGAGGGTCTCGAATTGGAATCCACATTGAATCAGGAATCTCAACACCAACAAGTCCTGAGTTTGCTTTGAAAAAGGTTAGGCATGCCTTCTCGTCCTTTCGAGCCTGAACCCCTCTATTCCTTAGTGCATCTTTTGCCTTATTCTCGGCGACTGTGATAGCCTTTTTAGCTCTCTTGAGTCTGTCGCCGGCCTCTTGCCTGCATTTGTCTTTGATTTTTTGGAGTGCATCGCAGGTGAGAATTGAGCCTCCCTTGCCCTGACTTTTCCGAGCGCATAGTTTGTGTTTGTGGGTTTGAATTGCTCTGGCACGAGCCTGCGCAACCTCCATCTCATGGAGACTCCCGCGCATAAGAAAGATGCCTGTAGACTCTGTGATAACCTTGTATCAAGCACAGGATGCCGAGCTGAGTGCATCCTGAACCTTGTTATCGATATCTCTAGGTGCCTGATGACATTCGTCATATGAAGATGGGGGTTTTAATTTTTTAATTTAAGGAGTTCCAGTTCAGCCTCGGATTCTCTTTCTCTTTCTCCCTCTGTGACCTCTGATAGTGACTCTGACTCCAACCCATACTCCAAGAACTCCAATCCAGTGTCTTTTTTCTTCTTCCCGTATTCCTTTAGCTTCTTTTGAACGGCCGAGAAGCTTACCGGCCACATGCCTGCGTCCTAGAGCGCATGTTCGATCGTACGAGCCGTAAAGGTTTTCTTACGAATCTCAGGGAGACCTCGGAAGAAGGATTGAATGTTGTATTCCGCCTCGAATGAGCGAATCCCGTTCATGATATACCTCTGTTGGAATGTCTTCCATTGCCAAAACAACCCACGTCAGGCTGGATAAGGTGGGTTTGGTGGGAAGGGAATTTGACGATTCGAATACGATTCATTTTAGTTTTAAGAATAAACTCAGGAGCCTCATGGCATATGGCCCCGTCCATTAAGAGAATCCTCCATGGTTTATCAGGATCACAGTCGTTGTGTTTGATGAAATGATCGAGCCATCTTATACAAAGTCCCTCATTTGTATAACCAGAAGGGGATACTGCCATGACCTCATGGCCTGTCATATTTTCACGAAGCTAAGACTCCATGATTGTCCCACCGGGAACAATTACTATGGGCGGGATAGCTCTGCCGTCCGCAGGAATGCTCTCGATGACAGTTAGGGATAGGCGGTTCTCAGGCACTCCAACGTACATCTCTTTAATCCCAATTGGAACCACTACTTCTTCGCCAGCAGGGCAAGCTATCCGACACCCCTTCTCGTCCATATTATGTAAGCACTCCCACTCCTCACTCCTGTGCATTCGAGCGCCGGTCCGTATTCCTTTTTGAACCATTCATGAAAGTCTTTCTTGGTATGCATATCCATGCGGTGCCTCGCAATAGGTTAAGTTTTGATTTTAAGCCATGTTTAGAACCATCGCCTGCTGGGAACAGGCTTCCCCTCTTTAACTCGGAGCCACACAGCGCAATTGGACATCATCTGCTTCGTAGCCCCCATGCCTCCTCCTAAGGCTTGATCGGCAGCGTATCGTATCAGGGCTTGGTGGTGATCAGGATGAAGAATCTTGTTATGGCCAGCCCCTCCAACTAGCTTCTTCGTTCTCTCATTCCTTTTCTTCTCTCGTCTCCAAACCTGTTGCACGGACTTCTCGTTTGCAATAGCATGGCGGCGCGCTGGCGTTGTCAGTGTCTCTGTGGGGTGCTCGCGGAGCCATTGTAGGGCGAGCTGCATTTTATCTTTATCGGGTAGGTCTCGCAGAGAGGTGTTTTCGGGAAGGGAACTCAATTGAGCTATTTTGACAATGAATACTGCAAAGAATAATTGATTTTGTTGGGAGTTATAGTGGGAGTCAGGTAACTATTTTTTTCTCGAGTTCCGGCACACGTCACGCTGCTTTCACCGACTTTAGGGAAAGGCCAAAGTAGCGACGTTAAGTCCATTTCAGACCTCAAACCATACTGGCACTAAACTAGCATGGTGATACTGAAATATTCCTAAGCCTGCAGGTACATTTATACTAGGGGCTATGAAATTCACCCTTTAAGATCTCTCCTTTCTCTCCCTGTCCTTAGTATTCCTGCGATATAGCGCCTAGTTAGAATCAAGAGGTCTTTTTCCTTCTCTTAGATTTGGCTGTCCATCACAATTGGTGCGCGAGCAAACATAACACTTCCGGAAACACGTGACTCGAACTTTTGGGGGGCTGATTGCAGGCAGCAGTGTCATGTGATGAATTATATAGAGGGTCAAACAAAATCATGAAACTTACCAGCCGACGTATGCTGTAAGCAATGATCCAAAATCGAAAAAATAATGCCACCGATACCAAGTTTTGACTTGATTTGTTGAGGTAGAAGTTCATGTTGTCAGGGACCTGACATAGAGTACGCTGACTGGATGACCTACCAAGTCATCCATTGGGCCTTTTGGCGTTGTGGTGAGTGGTAAAGTCATGTTTTGGGGTGGCGGGACACTTAAAATCTATTACTTTACGAGATTGACAACCCCTCTTTTACGCGCGTATCAACACCACGCCATCACAAGATATTCTAAATGTGACTCTGTCTTATAAAATAAAATTGCTTGTACTGCGACAACACTAATTCATATTTGAAAAAATACCAAAGTGGGAAGCGTAGCACGCCTGGTAACTTCGGGGCTTTTTGGACATGACAGGTGGTCTACCATCCCTATTCCGTTATGCGCTAGTTCCATATTCGGTATGCTTGCCTGTTGAGGCTAGTCCTATGTGGGAAAGGCTTCCCGCTGTGTAAGTTACTGTGTAAGTTACATTAAGTTACATGGGTATTGGTACCATCATCAGCTATCACCCGTAATACGTCCATTCAGCTTGTTATGACACTCAGACTCGCATAGGGAAATTGGTCTTTTGATGGGATGTTAGCCTTTTCCACTCCCCAGATCTATACCATATTTCCTGTCGGTATAGTTACATTTTTTTTCATATGGCTAGCACAGCCTGCAAGAACGGCGCTATTGTTAACATATACCAAACGCACAATGAAACTTGGGGAAGAACATAGTGCGATGGTGATATGACACAGCTTGGAGCTCACATTTTTGTGCGGCAGAACCTGGCTGCTCTAAAAGTAGCCGGCGTGCGCAACAGTTTGCTATTCGGTAAAGTGATCAGCCAACAAAATAAATGAAGAAGGGTTGAGAGGGGAAACTATCTGAAGTATACTTGGGAGGTAGATCTTCACACTGGCTGCAAGAACCACCCTTTCGTCTTTTCTTACAGCAATAAGAAAGCTACTTCGGGATGCAGCGGCATGATTCCTTCTAACAGGTACAGCTATCACATCTTCGCGTTAATGTACAGTTGCCGCTATGTACCTTTTCCTGCCGACAATGTGTGCCTTTCTTACAGTTCTTGCACCGCTGTGCGTCCTAAATAGTGGCTTAGGGCATTCTGTGACGGCGCTCGCTTCTACTATTACTAATCTATTGGATAAGAAGAGACGGATAGTAAAAGGCGTTTGCTATTCACGGGGAATTCTGTAAAGAGTGGCAGAAATTAATATGGGTCAGCAACTTCACATTACCCCCCCTTCCAGCGTGAGGCCTGTCCCAGGCATCTATGTAGTCTGAAAGTCTCAATTCGACAGCCAACACTCGATTCATATTTGTTATTTGCTAACGTCTCCGCCTCGTAGGGATCCATCCCCTTGGCCGGTCGTCCTCGTGATCTTCCACGAATACCTCGTGTTCTGCAGCTTTCAGCCACTCACATAGTCGCTTTGGGGGGCCTGGTTGGTCGATATTGGTTATGCAAGTCTCGGAGTGCATAGGGGAGTTCTTTCGATTGCTGGTAGGTTACCATCCAGGATCATCATGCTGTCCTACCCACTTTACGGTAGGATAGTCTTTATATCGATTCTTCACTGCGAGAATCTTCTCAACTTCTCACTCTTCCCACTCTTCCCGCCCATTCACTTCTACAGGCGACTGAGGGTTCTAGATCTACCCTGGTAGGTGTTCACTTTTTGTGGCATGACGTAGCTTCTCCGGTGCGAATATCGGATGCACTTTGATTGCTGTTGGAAGGTCTAGTTTATAGGAGTTCCCTACCTTCTCCAGAATCCGGTACGGACCAGCAGATCGCTCCGCTAGCTTGTGGCTTGGTCTCCCTAGATTCCAATCCTTTGTAGTGACCATTACGTAGTCGCCAACACCGAAATCTTCCTTGCGACTTCTATCGGCTTGAGTCTTCCGTCGCCCTTGGGCTATCTCCATGCCTTTACGAGCTTGGTCCCAGACTTCTTGCATACGTTTTACCCAGGCTTGGGCGTCCTTCTGCTCTATCTTTGGGTTTCCTGTCGTAGCGGCTTGTTCCTAATCAAATGAAGTTCTAGGCTCATACCCGCTATCCACCATGAAGGGTGAGAGTCCTGTAGATTCGCTTGCTAACGCGGCGAACGCGAAGTCAATCATCGGGAGATGCTCTGACCAGTTGTTCTAGTAGCAGTTAATAAATGGTCTTAGGCCTCCGCTATATATCTGTTTATAATCTCAGCCTGTCCATCTGTAGGCGGATGATGGCTGGTAGAAAGCTTCAGTTTTACACCTAGGATTCGGCACACTTCGTTCCAGAATTCAGAAATAAACTGGCCGGCCCGATCTGACACAATGGTCTCCGGGTCCCTTCCATCGGTATATGTACTGGATAAAAAGAATCGCCATCTCCTCTGCCGATGTGGTCTTGTAGCATGGTATTGAGATAGGACGTTTGCTCAAACAGTCCACTATTACAAACGCAGCATCATGCCCATGTTTATCCTTTGGGAAAGAGTGGAAACCCATCCATACTAATACTATGCTGCTGTGGGCGGCTTGGTATCGGCAACGGGTTCAATAATCCCGGAGCTTTGTCTCTATTCGTTTTCGTTCGCTTACAGGTGAGGCAGTTGTCAAGGTATCGGTCCACATCCCTGCTACATGTGGGCCAATAGTAGCGAGATCTCACTAGCGCTTTTACTCTTTGTACACTCTTAGACTTATGCCTATAAGTCTCGTCCAACAATCGCGCCCGCAGGTCTCAATCTTCTGCTTCTGCTAGTCTTCCTTTGAATAGCAGATTGTTCCCATCCATTCTCCAGTCTGTATGCCTTCTCTGGCCTTTTCACGGCAACCTTGTAGTGACGGCGAGCTTTGATTCAGACGAACCACACGATCCACGATGATTTCAGGGGCTTCATCCTGGGGAGGGTAGGGATCAGAGTCTAACAGCTTTAGAGAGGTTTCTCGGATCTGTTTGTGGAGGGATCCGGGTTTGAGCAGAGTTTGTATTCGGTATCCCTTTCTACCAGCCTGCTCTACTAGATCCTCTTGCCTAGAAAGAGCGTCTGCAGTGGGCGATATCTAATCAGGAAGAAGAATTGGGAAAGGAATTCAGCCCATCTCGCCTGTCTAGAATTCAATTTCTTCTTTGTCATAAAGTATTCCAACGCTTTGTTGTCTGTATAAATGTTGAAACGATCTTTCCCTTGGAATCTCTCTAGCTCGGCTCTCCAGTCATGTAGTGTACGCATGATAGCGAGCATCTACTTGTCGTGGATCTCGTAGTTATGTTCAGCCGGTGCCATAGTCTTCAAAAATAGGCAACCGGATGCCATTGATCCCCATGCTGCTGAGATAGCACTCCAGCAACAACACCTTCCGATGCGTCAGTCTCCATCAAATGCTCGCTTGCAATCTGCATTCCATAGGAGGGGAGCATTGTCTTTGATAGGTCTGTTTAGAGGTTTCGCAATCTTGCTGTAGTCTTCGATGAACCTTCGGTAAAAAATACAGAATCCCAGGAAAGATTAAATACCTCAAACTGTATTAGGAGCTGCCCAATCGGTAATAACCACCGTTTCTCAGAGTCTACCTTTCTGTCAAGGTCTGTAATTACAGCCCGAAAACACAAACCGCATCGGAGCCACTCCCGCAGCCTTCGAGGCCATGGGCTGAAATATCCATAATCCCCTTGCCCTTCCATTTCGGACGTAGAAATGTACCATTCTCTGAGATCCACGCTATCCATGGATTGAATTCTGGGTTACCGCCATCAATGAAAGGCGAGGAAAATTATAATTCAATCTTAACCATTGTGGACAGGTATACTGAGATGGCTATTTCCTTGCTGTTACTGACACTGTGGATGCGGCCGAAATGGCCGAATTACTTTATAATGAATTGGAATGCCGTTTTGGACCTCCTCAAGTATTGTGAGCGATAGGGACTCCCAGATCACTAGCCAATTTTAGGCCGACCCATGCTACTACGCTGTAGCGAAAAGGAAGCTGTCAACAGCTTTTCACCCTCAAACAGATGGACAATTGGAAATCCTTAACAGGGTTGTCGAAAACTATCTAGAGCCTTTACAAAATTTGAGCAAAACGTTTGCCTACAGGAATGTGCGCCTACAACAACAGTTTCAATCATACACTCAAGATGACACACCATTCAAAGCAATGTATAGTTATGATCCGGGTTTCCACATCGACGTCGAGGGCGACGTCTCATGGAGGGCCCCAGCTACGCTAGATCGAGTCAACAAACTTCTGGAACTGAGGAACTCACTTAAAGCTCAGTGGGCCAGGGGCCAACAGCCCCAGAAGCATTATGGCCAACGCCACACACCCATGGAGTTCAAGAGAGGGAGTCTTGTTAAACTATCCACGGCAAATTTGAAGCTTAAAGACGAAAAACTTCGGCCGAAGTTTATCGGACCATTTCGAATAGTCGAGTGCATTGGCAAAGGGCCTACCGACTAGTGTTACCACAAGTACCAGATCTATCCTTTGATAAGCGCTTTGTCCTTGACCTCCTCGACTTCATATTCGTCCTATTCATCCTCAAGCTCTGGCATAGGCAACAACTCAGCTTCATCCCTACCGTAATACGGTTCCTGAAGTCGGTCATATATGTTTGGTAACGCTAGTCGGTGGGCCTTTTGCCAATGCGCTCAACTATTCAAAATGGACCGATAAATTTTGGCCGAAGTTTTTTGTCTTTAAGCTTCAAATCTGCCGTGGATAGCTTAACAAGACTCCCTCTCTTGAACTCCATGGATGTGTGGCATTGGCCATAATACTTAGCCATAATACTTCTTCTGGCGTTGTTGGCCCCTGGCCCACTGAGCTCTAAGTGAGTTCCTCAGTTCCCAGAAGTTTATTGACTCAATCTAGTGTAGCCGGGGCCCTCCCGGAGATGTCACCCTCAACTTGTCGATGTGGAAATCCGGATCATAACTGTACATTGCTTTGAATGGTGTGTCATCTTGAGTGTATGATTGAAACTGTTGTTGTAGGCGTACATTCCTGTAGGCAAAAGTTTTGCTCAAAGTTTGTAAAGGCTCTAGATAGTTTTCGACAATCCTGTTAAGGATTTCCAATTGTCCATCTATTTAAGGGCGAAAAGCTGTTGATAGGTTCCTTTTCGCTACAGCGTAGCATAGGTCGGCCTAAAGTTGGCTAGTGATCCGGGAGTCCCTATCGCTCACAATACTTGAGGAGGTCCAAAACGGCATTCCAATTCATTATAAAGTAATTCACCCATTTTGGCCGTATCCATAGTGTCAGTAACAGGTAAGAAAGCAGCCGTCTTAGTATACCGGCTGCTACGTTCGTCTAGACAGCGAGCCTAGCATTTCGGGAGCTCCCCGTCAGGCCTAATATCCGGAGATCACCTTTATATCAGCCTATTGTACCCTCAATTCCCTAGACGTGGCTAGGCCTCCCGATCCTACTGACGATCGGAGGATTGGGTTGTGCGACCGCACGGAGCGACGCCGAAAGATAAAGAAAGAAAACGATAGTGGACGCCACGGAGTCGGCGAAAATACAAGAGAAAAGCTTCAGAGATGGCGAGTTATCTTATGCCACTGGGATGACGAGACTCACACGGACGCTTTGTATCGAGATTTAAAGCTGACAGAAGGGACGCAATCGAAACCCCCTTACCAGACTCAGACATCGAAGAAATGACTAGTGAATCGAGTGCCATGGCTAGTGCGGCTAGCAGCCAGCAAACCAGCGACCCTATAATTCCTAAATATGAAGCGGTTGAAGCCCAGAAGCTAGTGGCTTTTGAAATCGAAAAACTGAACCGCACGAATGTAAAGAACTAGAAGGCTAAGATGAGGATTTAGGGAGAACGCCGTGATCGACAGTGACGCTACATCGCATTGCAGTCCCGAAATTGAACTGTTCGAATCCCTAGATCAACAATTCGACGCAAATTCTACGCGTAGATGGTATATACAACGCTAACGCTAAGGAAGGATATAAGTTCTTCAGACAAGATCGAAAGGTTATTGTGACAGGTTATAACATTGGACGAATTAGTTACCTAGGTTGGGTAAAGCATCTAAATGCGTTAGTGACATGGAACCTGAACAGTGAAAAAGAATCTATCAAGTCCAGCTAGTCAAGTATATACCCACCAGAACGAAAATATTCGGCCTGGTCCTTCTTCCCAGGCACCCCCTACTCCTCCCGCTTCTGAACCCCTTCGTCGCTCTGACCGTATTCGTGAACCTACGCAGGCGGCCATCGAATTACAGCAGACGGAGGACTTTTACGGTCAAAAATCTCGCGCTGAACAGACCCGAGAAGAGAGGGAGGTGACAAGGAGCCCTTCTCGAGCCCAACGCGCGAGGGAGCGTGAGCAACGCATTATCGAGGACACGGCTTGACTACCTATCGCTATGAAGCTATATCTAGGCGGCTTCGATGAATTTGCTTATCGAGCGAAGCTTAAGAAGTTGAACGACAAGAAGCCTCGCGGCGAACGAGATATTCCCCTGCCACGAACCTATCAAGAAGCTGTTAACGATCCCGTGTACGGAGACCAATGGAGGGAAGCAATTAGACTCAAGATTCGCTCCCTAATTAAATTCGGCACTTGGCGGTTCATTCGATGCCCCAAAGATTACAATATCGTCAGTTGTAGATGGACTTTCTTAGTCAAATACGATGCTGATGGTAGAGTCGAACGCTTTAAAGCTAGGCTAGTTGCACAAGGATTTTCACAATGAGAAGGGCTGGATTTCGAAGACACGTTTGCCCCCGTTATTGGCTTGAATCTCTTCGAACTCTTTTCGCCCCTGCGGCTACATATAGCTTGACCGCTCACCCCCTTGATGCAACAAATTCGCACGTTGGTTCAAAGCTCGACAAGCAAATTCATGTGGAAGTCCCTGAAGGCGTAATACCTGATGAACCTGGCCAAGTCTGTGAGCTCCTGCAATCCCTTTACGGACTCAAGTGGTCCGCACATCTCTGGCAACAAAGGGTTGCAAAGTTTGTCAGCTCCAGAGGTTTTCGGCAAAGTTCTGCTGATCCTGGCGTCTTCATAAATGATCGGGGAATAATTATCGCGACCTACATGAATGATATTTTGATGTTTGACAAAAGCTCCAAGGATATTGCTGGCACGAAAGCAATTCTCCAGAGCTTTCACCCTATGAAGGATTCGGGACGAGTTAACAAGATCCTAGGGATCTGGGGTACTTGGCTGAGCGATGGTTCTATCCGCTTAGATCAAGAGGCATATGCTCAGTCAATTCTAAAAGAGTTCGGCATGCTTATAAACAGCAAGCCCCAGGACACACCGATGAGTCCTCGCATTGAACTAAACGGAATTAAACCCACTAGGCTTAACAACGAAGAGTATGCGAGGTTTCGTGAGATTATAGGTAAAGCGACTTACCTAGCTGGCGGTACACGCATGGATATTCAATTTACTCCTCGTTGAGCCCCGGAGAGTTCATCTGGCCGCAGCGCACCACCTTCTGCGGTATATCCCCGCACAATCACCTACGCGATAATCTACTCGTCTAGTGCTAAGGGGAGTAAGCTAATCGGCTATTTGGATTCTTCATACGGCAATACTACTAAAGGCTGTTCGACTATGATAGTGGATATGTGTTTATTCTTGCGGGTGGTCCGATCAGTTGGTACAGCCGTAAGCAGGCGATCACCGCCATGTCCATTGCTGCTGCTGAAGCTGCGAAACAGGCAATTTGGCTCCGTCATTTTCTATACGCGGTTCGGAAATCTCAGATGTACGGTCAGCGCCCGACAACTATACAGGTCAGTCCCGACAAACCTAGTGTTACGCTTCAACCTCCGGCTTGTTGGTGTAACACTCCGTAGGCAACGAATAGTGTATATTGGGAGCGGGATGACTATGCTACTATACACGCAACGGGGTACATTGGCACAAGGCTGGTACAAGGCTGAAGTCTAGCTTCGGAAGGAAGGGGAATTCCAGGAATCCAGGTGGGAGACGCCAAGTTATAGCCT